>VYZV01038135.1:0-30938 GCA_013401275.1 Pandion haliaetus | reverse complement strand
TGAATTGATAGAAAGGGATGAAAAATGAGGAATTTAACTCTACCCATGCACTGGCCAAGGAAGATGAACTTACATCTGGGCAAATACATTGTTCCTCGCAAAAAAACATTTCAACATAAGCTTAAATAAGAATTTTATGGCCTTTGTATTTTGCATGCTATGCCCCTGAAAAAGTCATGCACAGCATTCAATGAATAGTATAAATGAGTCTTTTTGATATAGCAATTTGTTTAATTAAGGAAAAGTTACCATACTCTTCAGAGGTTATGCTGACAAAAGAACCATGCAGTTAGATTCTCTGTTCTTATCCATCCAGACGGTTATATAGTACCCATCACTAAAGTATCTGATAGCTGTATATCCATTCCTGGATTTTATTTTCATTATCTTTTCATGAGGCAGGGAAATAATCCCCATTTTAGAGAAAATGGACAACAATTCACTGACTTTCTACTGAAAGTTAGTACAATGAAGTGTCACTTTTGAGAAGGCAGCATTAGGAAACTGTGAACTTAAACCACATTATGAACCATGGTAGTTGCTGAAATTAGACTACTTTACATACCTTGCTATATGGGAGAGCTTTTAAAAAATCTGGTTCCTGTTACAGGTACTGAAGAATTCTGAAATTTGATAAATTTATCCTGTAATGTATGCTAGGATGGTATCTGCTAAAGGAAGAGTCTTTCTTGTAAGACCTTTCTTCCAAAGCAAGAATAGTGGTTATAAATAAATGACTGTTTTTGTACAATTGTCTGTGTATTTTCATTAGACACAATAGAATCCTATAAAACAAGGTAATTATCACATTTGCAAAAGCTAGATAAGGCAAAAGGATTTTGAACTGCTCTAAAGAAAGCACTTCAGGTAACAGTAGCTATTTAGGATAGTTTATGTCATAGGGCATAGGACTGAAATTAACATGGACTTTTATCATGTCTTACTGTACTTCCCTCCAAATACTTATTAGTAGTCTTATTCTGTGCCAGAATTCCTTGAGTTTATTAATATTCCCTACACATTGTGTTTGTTTCTGTTTTTTAAAGTTATTGCCAGATTATAGCCTGTCTGTGCCTGATAGTGGTTGTGTTTGTATATGAGCACAGGGTCATCTGATAACAAATTGTAGCACTGTGCGATAAGCAATGTTTAAAATGGGTACAAGCCAGAAACCTATGGCTCCCAGTATACTTTTAGAAAGTCCCATCAACAAAAGAAAGAGTTCAAGGTATTTCGGAAAAGGTCATTGATTACAACCAACTTCATGATCGTTCTGGATGTGTTCCTTCCTGCAGAGACGTAATTACATTTGTTTTACAGTAGAACTTATTTTCAGCTTTGGGCAAGGACAGTTGCTTTCAAACATGATTTTGACTCACATGTACCAGTTTAAGAAAGTTGTTAACTCTGAGTCAGTGGAGTATCAGTAATGGCCATGAGATCTTATTTGGACGTCTCAAATTTAAATTTATAGTATAGCATTGTGAGTGGCTGAAAAGCAGTTACCTTGCAGAATCTGGTTTCTTCCAGGAACTATTTATTATACTTAGAGTATCTTCCAACACAGGGACTTTTCCCTGTCTTTTACTGCAGGAGTTCATACACCTGTGTCATTTCCCTTTTTTACTTTCAGCGGAAGTACAGCATTTTCTGTGAAAATCACTACAGTTGTAATCCAAGTCAGCCCGTGGTTTCTTCGGGATCCTGTGAGAATTGGATAACCTCTTTCCTCTGCCTTCTTTTGAACTGCGTTACATGCACCAGTGATAAGTATTTTGAACCTAACTCACAAAGGCGTATGTTGTCGTGTTTCCTAGGTATTACAAGTTTTGTACAAAGACAAATGTTTTTCTTAAGCATGTCTTTTATCTAAAATGTGCATTTATCTGTAAGGCTCTGTTCTTAACAGCAGGTAGTGGGTGCCTCAGGCTTGTAATATTTGGGGTTACATCCTTGTTTGTGGTTCATCTGTTGTCAGTGTGATATCATGACTCTTGCCCTAGATAGGAGTGGAAGTAGTTTCCAATGTGAACTGGAGCAATATAAACAGTATTTCAGATGCTTTCAGAGACTTTTTGCTCACCATAAGCCTTCCTTATATTAGGTAAGTCTTCATCTACCCTGTTACAGTGCCTGTGCATAGCCTACAAGGATTGAGGCAAAGGATGTTGCCTCAATACTTCATCTGCCCCAGTTCCTCTTCGTTAATTGAGGAGCTCAGTGTTTTGTTCTGTTTCTTCTTTTTTTTTTTTTTTAATCTTGTACATCAGAAGTCAATCTGTTTATTAGCAATTTTGCTACTCCACTGTTTGAAAGAAGGTGTTGACCAATGTTTTTGATAGTCAGTGGTGAAATCCTATCATGCTATGGAAAGTTAGTTAATCCAGAAAAAGACTATGTTATAAGACAGAGTTCTTTGATTTTCTTTTAAAACAACAACAGTTTGTACAGGTACAAGTTTTTTCATCTTCCTTTTAGTTAAATTTTACTGTGACTATTGCAAAAAAAGAATTGTCATTTTATTTGGTTTCTGAATTCTCTAAAGAATGTATGAAATATGGGTGGAGACTTTAATAAGATTCTGTTTATTGAAATAACTCACAGCCACCAAATATTTTTCAGGTTTTTTTAGAAAATTATACTTCTTTCAAGACATTGGGATGGCAAGACTGCTAACAGATTCTTGTCTGACACTGTGCTGTATCTCACTGTTTGGTGATAGACTCTGCCCTGTCCCAAGTGCCGTGCAGCATCACAAAACTCCCGTGCTCTTTTTACTCCTCCAGCTGAGTGATGACCAGAGGAATTGCCTGAATCAGAAAAAATAAAAGTAGCACAACAGATATGTTCTTTCAACAACACAACTGGAAAGAGGAGGGGAAATGCCAGTAGAGGCAATGCCTGCACCTATGTCTACAGTGTCGAGCAGACCTGGCCTCTGGTCTAAAGGGAATATTATGTCCTCCTTGCAAAGGAAAGCAAATTTAGTCCTCCCAAAACAACCAGGAAGATCTACACATATGGTGTAATTTAGGGTCTATTAGAGTCAACAGGAATACTCACACTACCTTCAGGACAATAATAACATACAACCTACTTTGAAAGCATTAAACCACTAGTATTGCATGTTCATTTTTTTAACAGTAACTCGCACATTTTGCTTATAAGTTTCAGTATTAAATTACTCCATATCAGGACCAGTTGCTACAGTTTCCTCTGCAAACTCCTTTTTTTGTTCATTTCTTTCAAAATAACGTGCCATCCTTCCAACATAAACACTGAGGGGAAATAGATGAGTGAGTACGTAATCACAAAACTATCTCAGGCAGCAGGCTTCTGAAATGTGTTAAAATGCCAATCACAACATGCTTTTGGTCCTGCCAGTGACTGATGAATATCCTTGCCATTTATGCTCTCTTCTGGCCACTTCCCTTGGAATACTTGAAATCTTGAAATATAATTAGCTTTTTTAAACATAGTTTCCTATATAACAGCTGTTGTCAATGTGCAATTGTCCAAAAATAAGGTAGTACATTACACATAATATCCAAAAGTATTTATTCTGTGTTGTGCCTTTGTTAACTGAAAGCCAAGTGTGAAATAAAATAAACTTTATATCCTTTTTTCTTTTTTTAATGGTAGGGAAAATTTCAGGAATTTCTATTGCTTTTTCTTCCTCCATTGAAATATTTATGACAAAAGAAAGGGCACTGGGAACCAAGTTTCTAAGTACCTATCCTAATATGGGTTTTTTATAACAAAATTTACTTAGAAACTTCCCACAAGATCAATTTTGTATTCAAATAGTAGATTTGGAGGAATGTATGTGAAAAAAAGAAAGGTCAAATCCCAGATTTAAGCGCAGAACTCAGGCAGCTTCGGCCTTTTCTGTGTATTAGTGTTCTTTTACTTCATATGACAGCATCACTTTTAATCAGACTGCACATTTTAACACACTGGGTAGAGAAGGGAACTGTTCCTGCTCTGCTCGGTGATCTGGCAGCCGCTGCTTGCAAGCGGCAGCTGGGCCTCTGGCGACGCGCGGCAGCATGCAGCCCCATCCTCTCAGATTTTGTTTTCTAGCAAAGAGGGGATATGGTCTGGGTTTTAATGGCCAAGACTCCCAAGGTGAGCATGCGCTGTCAGTTCGTCCTGCCTGCTTTCAGTTTGGGTTGTATTTCAGAGCAGGCAGCAGGTGGCAGGGCCCAGTCAATGCTTGGAAGCACCTCAGCTGGCATGGCTGGTCCCTCCTTCCGCGCTGTGCACCCACCAGTGGCCAGGCCGCTGAGAAGCTCCTCTGAGTAACAGCTCTCTGAAAAGGTCTGTGTTGGGGGAAAAAGAGGCAAAGAAAATGGAGGATGAAGATTCATCCCAAAGGCAAGCAACAGTGGAGCACTGGGGAGATGAGAGCCTCAACCCTGGCTGGGAGGTGAGAGGACAGAGTGGGCCTCAGCGCCTGCGTGCTGACAGAAGAAATTTGGTCACTCTCCCCAAGATGGAACAGTTTTGCACATTTATGTTGTTTTTCTGGATTTGAACAGAGTTCGCTTGGGAACAATGAGATTATAAGCATGATTAAGCTGGTGAGGCCAGTTGTGTGGCTGATGCCTGTGAAGAAGAGCCAGGGAAGACGTCTGCAGAAACTTCCAGAAGGAGGTGCGCCAGGAGGGTGAGTCTGACTCGGCTGTTCAGCCATGCCCCTTTCTGCCCTCTGCAGAGAAAATGTGATTTCTAGGGAAGAGGGGGTTTTGTTTATTGCCTCCTCTGTTGTAGGTGGGGAGAGGGAGTAAATAAATTCATCTTTTCTGTAGCCAGACACAGGCTTTCATTTCAAGGGTGTCATGAAATTCTCTTAGCAGCACATCCAGCCACTCTCCACAAGGCTTTGGTAACAAAAAAGAAGCAAGGCTAAATCTGCTAAAGCTGGCTTCCAGGCTGCTGAAAATTGGTGTTAAGTGGTTTCTATACTGTTTTAGGAATATAACTATGGTTGTAAAAACATTCTTGTATAAATAAGTGTGCTATAAGCATTTGGTAAAGAATGTGATTATTGGATATGCTCTTTTAAGAAACATCTGTTGCTGATACTTTAAATCCTGTTGGTATGTATGAATTGGTGTCAGATCAGCCTTTTTGTGGTGCAGATAAATGCTCTAAAAGACACCAAAACTTTTGGTAACTTCATACATGTTCTACTTCTGTTGTCATGAAAACTTGAAGAACAGATTTTATAACAAAGATAGTTTCATAGCCTACATTTTCTCATGGATTATAAAGCTTGAAAGTATGATAATCTAGTTTGGACACCTATAAAACACATTGTGGGGTTTGCTGATTTTTATTTTTTTTTTAATTATGATATACTTCTATATAAAAATACTCATGAAAAATTAAATCTCTGTAATTCACATGCTAACAAGAGATGAAAATATATTAACGGGATGGCAAAATTGCACAAAAATTTTGTAGAAGGTGCAAACTATGCAGGTCCATCTGATTCCTTCCTTCCACTCTCCTCCGTCACATTCTCCTTCCTGTTGCAAACCCCTTCCTCCTCCTGACTTTTATGTTGTCTTTGCAGTTGACCCATAAAAATATTGAGCCAAGAAAAACCTTCGGATTTCTTTCTTTCAAAAGCTGAAATCGCAGTTCCTGGAACAGCTTTCACTTTCTCAAGATAGATATACTCTTTAATTTTTCTTATACCCTTTAATTTTTTATAAAGTTTAAAATTACCATTTGCCATAGTTTCACAACTGGTTTGTGACACGTATATCTCTACTTTTAATGTATATCAAAGGCAGTACTGTAAGGCTACAAGTTAATACGTTCCTTGAATTTCTTCTCGGAAAGGCTTTTATCTCTGTCATTTGTAGCACGTACAATTTGTAAATAAACTGGAGTTTTCACTTCCCTGCTTTGTTATTGAAAGCTATGATTTGTAACTGGAGCCATTCTGTCCCTCTGTAAAAAGACACTTGTTTATGTGTTGTCTAGAATATTGGGGCCTGCTTGCCAGAGGATGTACAGTAGATGTGTCATCTCAGCACAGCATATTTTGTCTGCCCTTGCCCTGTTTTAAACAGTTGGGTTGAGAAATACTTTTTTCCCACAGCAGGTTTCTGCTAGTAAAAAAAGATAACATGACTTTATGCTGCTACTCCAATCCCCTGCAATAGACTTTTTGTTTCAGTTCTGGATTTTCTCCATAAAACTGATAGCTTCATTTAGCATTATGTCTTTCAAGAGTAAAGTTATTATCCAACTGAAATTTCTGCTAATAACATTCATTTGATCCAAATTCTGTAATATATGGTGTATTGAAAATGCTTAACTTCTTACTAGTTACTGGAAGCTAATAATAGATTGGAAGTACTTTGTTTTGGTGGGAACATCGGTTGCTTATCAGGTGACTTATAGAAAGGTGGCATTTTAGTCCTGCAGGAATATGATCACTATCAGTTTCCTACTTGAGGCTGCTTACCATTTTGGGTCTGTTAATGAAATGCTGTGATAATACAGACCTTTCCTCTGAAATGGCATTGCTAAAGTAACAAAATAAGTGAGAGACTGCTATTTCCGGTGTAATAATTGTGTTTAATTTGCCCTCTTCTCTAGGCCTGATATTCATAGCATGATTAAGGTGAAAATGAAGGTTAGGAATCTTCCTCCCCTCAGTTCAGGACTCATGTGGGCCTTAGTCTGACCCTTTAGAGAACCAGCTCCAGCAACCCAGTGCACAATTCTTCAGAAGGGCTCTTAGGAAATGGCATACTACCAGCATCGTAATTACACTGATGCAAATTCTGTATTAGATACCACGTGTTCTTCATGGCACACAGGAATTCGAACTTTGAAAACAACTGTGTATTTTCTGTAAAGAGTGAAAAATATAGAGAGGGATCTAAACTTAAAGATTTATTTCATCTACCCCAAGTATTCTTCAGTAGAATTTGCAGGACAACTGCAAAATTGCATTTTGCAGTAAAAGTAAAAATATTCATGAATCTTCATATCTTTAGAAGTGGTGAGCAAAACAGCTGCATCATAGGGTTCACACAAGAGTCCCAGTGAAAACAAAAGATTAAAGTGTTTTGCTATAAAGTGATTATGACCTACTAAACTGTACAGTTTTTGGAATAAAAATTATTTATTTTGTATTTGTACTAGTTCTCTCACTTGGCCTCTCACCAGGTCTTCTATGTGCTGCTACCTTATGACTAGAGATAATTATTTAATGAAATCCCCATATGATTTTACTGTTTTTCACATTTTTTCTACCTTACTGAAAAGTGATTTTCACATTAAAGTGTTTGGTTTTCCTTCAGCAGGAGGAAAAGAAAACACCTTATAAGAGATTTGTTTTCTCTTTAAATTTACATACATAAAGCCAACAAGTTTTGATGATGATTGCAAATAACTATATTTCACTAAAGTCACTCAGGTTCAGATGACATGTCATTTAAAAAGCACTGCTTTCATGGTGACATAATTTTGAAACCGGGTCTTGTGCCACACATCAGTGTTAAATCAGGAGGAGGCATATTTTAAAGTGACAGGCATAATTTCCAAACACAGCCTCATTGTTCTAAATTAAATAATTATCTGAGGACATAACCTAGCACTTGTTAATGCGATTTTGCTTGATAAACTCTCCCAAAATGTAAAGTCAACACCTAAGAAAAGTCATTTTCTTAGTGCCTAAAAATGTGTTTCACCTGGAATAGGTATTGAGGAACTCAGCGAAAAGCAAAAGAAGACTAATTCTAACATTTCCTTAGAGAGATTGTGCCAGTAGCATTCCAAAAAGGGAAGTGAAGGAGGGTTTGCTTTTCTGTAGCTGAGAGGCAAACAGTCACAAGACAAGTGATGGCTTGCTTTCTTGAGTCCACTGGTCCTTACCTTTGTTTAGCTCCTCCTGAGGAGTCTCTGAGATTATTTATTCAGATAAGTGTTTTTCATGGTACAAAATCAGATATTTTACCCTAATATATTAATCTTTCTGGTTTTACTACTTGAAAAAGTATGTGCTGTCCCTGTATTTCTAAATCAGTTTTCCTGTATTTGTTTTATGAAACACTGATTACTGTGACAAGTCCAGTCATGGCTGCTGTTGTGGTTAGGCAGTACACTGGTAGTCCTTAATCAGTTTTGTAGAGCTAGGAGGTATTTTCTTTGCAGAAGAGATTTGCTCTCTCTTAAAGTGCTCTCATAATTTTACTTGAAGTTAATTCCTAGGATATCAGTTCAAGTTGCTGTTTATCGAGATTTGACCTGAGAATGCCTAGCAGGAAAAAAAGCCACACAAAAAGAAATAATTTTGTCATTATGGGAGTTTTTTCTAAATGGGAACAGATCTAAGTGGGAACATTCAGAGAACCTTGGTGTATCGTAAAGTTTCCTCATTTGCACTGGGTAGGGCAATGTATCCTGTCCTACAGCAGGTAATTTTGCATAGAGCTAGGTTAGGAGATTCTTTAATATTTGTAATAGCTTCACTTCTTTAGATTAACCTGGGAAACATGTAAACACTGTAGAAATAAGCACCTTGTTCCAGTTGTTTACTAAAAGTGATGCTTGCAATGTCGGCCCCCACAAAATTCAGTGTGAATTTGTTAAGTACCTATCTTATCTGCTTTCTTGACGTTCATTATGTTTGTGACTGGTCTGCAACTGGAGTGTTAATAAGCTGAAGTACTACTTGAAGACTGTGTGCAGTGTTGCCAAGTGACGAAAGAGGCTTGTCTTCTAATCCTGAAGGTGTGGGTCTGGAAAAGAACAAGCTCATCCTTACCTAAATGGTAATGTGCAACAGAAAGTAGACCTAATTAATTTCCTGGGGTGTGTTGATGTCACAAAAAGGAGTAAATGGTAGGGCTTGCATTTTCTAGCCATAAAGAATAGATTTGTATTGCCAGTCTGCAGCAAGCAGTATATGTAGCAGAACTGTTGCATTTGAACCTATAAGATACCCTCCAAACGCGTGGCAGAGTTCTAGACTAATCTCTTCTCTTCAAACCCATCCAAAGAAGAGGAATACACCTCACTTATTTTCAGTGCCTAAATGACTTAATAACTTATGTATCTAGTTTTTTAGCATAGATTCTTGATGGCACTTAATACTATACTTCAGCTTCTTACAGTGTTGTGAAAAATGCTATTAAACATTTTGACCTGTATCAATTTTTATTGGTTTAAATCCCTATTTTTTCTGTTGCTTAATTAAATAAGAGGGCTTCCACAGGTCTTGTATAACTCCATATACAACTGACAAAAAATATCTCTTTACAGTGGAGTTGTATGACAAGGAACTAGTTTCAGCAATCATTGATTCTGAGATCCTTATGTTGAAGCAAGAAACTCTCCATGGAAGTATATCTTCACCAAGTACTATCCCATTTACTCCCATCATTATATCTGCATCAGTATAGAACTTCAGGGTAGGCAATCTGTGCTATTCAGTTCAGCCTGCTTGAAATGGGAGTAAGCTACATTGATGAAAAAAAAACCAAACAAAAACCCATTGTTTTTTTTCCTGTCAAAACCAAAAAACCTAATGCAGCTCTGCTGATGGCTGAAAGCTGCAGCATTAAAAAAATCCTAATAGGATTAGGCCTTCATCATTCCAGTGAACAGCAGCTGATTGTTTCATTGAGAGCCCAGACTGCTGACAGAAACTTGTGATCATTAGACATACCTGCCAAAATTGGCTTTTTACTAAAGCACGGTTAGAAGACTCTGGAAAGTAAATAAATTATTTTTGTGAAGTATGACTAAACAGTGCAACCTGTGGAGCTATTTGTTTAACTGTTTTTTGTTGGAGTTTTTTTAGAGTAATGCTTGTGTTTTCCCATAATATAAACTCTTAAGTCCTGCTGACTTTCAGTGAAATTTGGATTCTTCAGTGCCTAGGACATGGCTGAAAATGGAAGGCAGGTTATGAAATAACCCAGATAGTGTTGAAAGTAAGATCACCCAAAGTTTCAAAAGTGAAATTCCAGTATGTTTCCCATCATCAGTGTTGTCTGGGAGTCAAGAATTAGATTCTGACACCACAGTACCAGCCAGTCAGTGTCAAAGTATCTGTAAATCTGTTCAATTACTAGTTGATCATGGAATCACCAAGAACCTTTTTCTTCATGTAACACAGGAAGATAAAACACGGTTGTGTTGCTCTGCTTTTTTGAATGTGTATTGCTCATGGGTTTTTTAATATTGGAAAGGGCTTTCTGTGACTTCAGGTTAATCATAAAAAAGAAAATATTGTATCACAAATTAAAAAAAGTGCCGCATTCTCCTTACTGTCTTATAGTAAACAGGAAACTACAGTGGTATGGACTTCTTCATGCCTGCTGCTCCAAAGTGGAAAACCTTACAACCCTTTTCAGGAAACATTGTAGTTAAGATGCTTTTCCAAATCAGCAGTTACTGAAAATTTGCTGCATTTTGTTTTTTAAACTGCTATTTTTTTGCATTTGGCTGAGGACTGAAGGTATTCTAAGTCTTAAAAAGTCTTTTAGAAGTTCTGCTTAATTTGAGAAGCTTTTTCTTGATCAAGCAAGTAGAATCAATATATGCAGTGTTTCTAAGGTCCTGGAATGTGACTTAAAGAAATTACAACAGCTACAAATCGTGAGCCAAATCCCTGCCTTACACAGAATGTACCAGTGATAAATGAAGGTCTTACTGACCTAATAAAATGCTACAGATTGATATTCCTTTTGTTGAGCAGCCTGTAATTTCATTAATTTTATTGACAGTAATTATAACAAGTTGAATTTATGGTAGCCATAAAGAAAAGTTAGTCAACCACACGAAAATGTCAGCATGCTCACTTTGGTATGAGCAGGCTGAAGATTTTTTTTTGGGGTGGCGGCTGCTGATCTGTTGTCTTCTTCCTACAGTTGTATTTGATGGCACTTTATAAAGGCCAGGGAATGGTGCTTTCAGTCCGTCTCACAGTTCTGTTTGTAAATTTGAAAATAGGTTCTTGTAGCCTTGTGACTTTGGACATGTGGTCTCATTTTTTTCTTAAAATTGTTGAGAGAGTAGCTGACAGAACTGTATGACACATCAAGCTATCTGGTCAGCTGCATTAAAAAGCTGAGAATGTAGGAACTAGGCTTTCAGTGAGGATTTTCAGTTCTTTCTATATGTATTAAAGTAAGACTGTAATGAAACCATGCGGTTTTTTAGCCAGGGAAATTGCTGGTTCACTGATTTGTTGGAGACTTGCCTATGCTGAGAATACAAGACCAGGCCTGCTTATATTAAACATGTGCCAAAATTTCTCTATATACCTGTGCAAAAATTAGCATGAGTTGCTACTGTTTGAGGATTGTACAAACAAGTAGGGGTAATGCTACTATAAGTAACCCTGCCGAGACAGAGCAGCACCTCCTGTAAAGAATACCTGTGAATATGAAAACAGCATACAGGACCATGTGCCTACTTCTTCAAAACAAGCATCTTTTCTAAATAAACTTATGACCTAGTTCAGTGTAAACTGGGAGGGGAGTGTCTGTTCTCTAGGCTAAAATTAAGAAATTAGAGTTTTGTGCCTCTTAACTAGAAATTAACTGGACATAACAAATAAAAAAATAAAAAAAATAAAAAAAAAAAATTTCGTAAATGTCCTGGTGGAAGATTGTCTTTGTACTAGAGATGCTACTGGGTAGTAAAATATTTTCAAATTTTACAAGACCTCAGAGACAAAACTGTAATGAGCATGCCCTGAAAAAAATGTAGGCAGATACATGAAAGTTTGAAATAAACTGCAGCAGGTCAATGAAGTCAATAAAACCTTCGTGGTGAGAAGATTTTAAAATAAAATTTCTATGAGAAAAATACTTTTAAGAATAAAACATTTACATTGCCATATCTTAAATACAGAAAAAAAGGATGATTACCCACTACAGCTATGTCATGGAGCTGGTTGTACTAATGCTCAGTTGTAGGATAAGACACATGAAAATAATGATAAGAGAGTATGAACAGGATCCCAAATTTTGGGAAACTTAAAAATCACAAAATCTTTGTTCAATTTCCGTACTTTTACCTCCAGTACAAAACAAGTCTTTCTTGCTAATTAAGTTGGACAAATTCAGTCATTTCTTCTGTCATTAAATGTTCCATAGTGTAGCACATCCTGCTATTTCAATGTAAATATTGGAGAAGCACAAAAAGCTCCTAAGCTTACAGCTGAATTTTAGTGTATAAGATCATTTGCAAGCAAAAGTCTCTTTCCTGGGAAGACTTTTGGAATTTGATACAATCTGGCATACTCCACCAGTGTTTCAGAAATGCTTTTTAAGAGTTTACAGATATGCCATAAGATACATAAGCCATAAATGAAAATCCAAAGGGGAAATCACCCAAAGAGCACTCTTTGTTATGATGGAAAAAGTTGTTACAAATCCCAGAGTGCTGGCTTCCAGGCTGTTACTGATTTTGAAGCCTCAGTTGAAATTGCCTGTCCCTGTACTCTTTTTTTGAATGGAAACTGTCCCTAAAGCTCCCTGATCAGCAGCACAGAAGAAAGAGATACTGTTCTTATCTTCCTAATAGACAACAAAGTGAACCTGGCAGTGGTTGAGCTTGTTTTTCTCTGTCCTATGCTCTTACCTTGGAGGACTGTGCTCTAGAGGAGAATTTGGGCAAAATTATGGAGGTTATACTTCGGTCTTTCTGAAAAGACTTTTAATTTCTCTTTTAACTTGATGAACAGAAAAAACCCATTAGTTTAATGTCTCATTGCAGTAGCCATTCCCGTCCAGCTTCACCTTTCTGGGTATGTATATATGAGTAGTTCAGCTGAAATACACCAGCCTTGCACCTTCCTTGGTGCAATAGTACAGAGGATTGCAACAAAGGAAGTGGTAGTATAGGCAAGTGCCAATTTAGTAACCGTTGTTTTCTAAGCTTGGTATTATCAAATCTTAAAAAGACTTTCCTAAAGCAGACTTCTTCCTGGTGGCCTCTCTTCACTGCTTCTGCAGTTTAAGAAAATTAAATTAAATTAACAGTACTAATTGTTATTAAGTAACAGGTTATCTTTAATCAGGAGGTTTAGTGCTATGATGTAATGCATTTGGAAACTATGAAGATGTAAGCAGGAGAGAAACTGGCTTTGTACATGCATTTTAAAATTTTCTGGGAGTCCTGAGATGGCAATATTTATTCAAATACACAGCTGTTACTCCTAATCAAATACTTATTATTAGCTGAATTTCAAAGATTTTAGAAGATGGGTATGTCACCAATAATGTCCATCCTGCACAAGCCTATCCTTTGAACTGTAAAGGACATCTTAAGATGAAAAACTGATTGCTCTAACTTGTCTCATGAAATCAAACAAAACATTATCCAGAGCCAAAACATTAAATGTGCTGTGCATGGTCTCCATGGGGCATTTGTATCTGAAAATAGAATTTCTAGACATGAACTGCAGTAAGCTGTGACTCATTCATATACTGTGTGAAATTAGCGTTAATTCATATGCACCTGCAATCTAGTAGTTTTTTGTTGCCTAAGGAGTTACCCCTAGTGCAATTGCAAACAGGCTTAAAGAATGGTATGCAGTTTATGTCTGGCAAGTTAGCTAATGCATATAATTCTAAATATGAATGTTGTGAAAAAAAAATAGTTACCCCTGGAATCTTGTACATTTATTGTATGAGAAGCGTAAATTGGCATTGCCACATTATAGGTGCTGTTTAGAGCAATAGAAAACTTACCTTGTTATGCTTTTGTGCTATTCTTTTTATTTTTATTAAATAGGACATTTTTCCACTAAAAAATACCATCCTTCCCAAATATGATAGGGATGAAGTTTTTATATATATACTTTTACAAATTTAGCTTGTCCTCTGTATTATTGAGTCAGCACAATTGCATCTTTCATTGTACTGTGGGTTCCTTTCCACAGGCACAGACTTCTTGGGAAGCACACTCACCCTGCAAGCCGTACTCCATGCTCTGGCATTCAGAATTCACCTGTTCCTAGAGCAGCAGCATCGTCTCTGGGACTACCCAGTTCCAAGTATCTGTCAGAGGGACGCAACAATGGCCAAGTGCAATGCAGAACTGTATGCTTTTCCTCTCTACCATCATACTACAAACCACCTTTTTTTCAGTTTCTTCCCCTCACCTCCTCTCTTACATGAGGTCAAAAAGCAGGGGAAAGGCAATGTCATGGTCCAGAACTCCAGGATGGCTTTTGCCGCTATTCAGTCACCTCAAGGCTGTGCCTCTTCTTAAGTATCTTTGATCTTGTGCAGATGTAAGATTGCTAATACTTTGGGTTTATTTCTGAGGAATAAGATGTTGAGTTTTGAACAAAGATTTTTCAAAAACATCTGCATTTTCAATATGGACTGCAGTATTAAGAGAAAAAATTGCCATGCAGGTCACATCTTTGAATGGGGAAGAACCTGTAATTTTATTTCCTGTTGGAATTTTCTTCTAGAATTTCCTTCCAGGATCACATCACAGTGATCACACCAGAACTGATCACACTTTGTACTTTCTCAGGCCCCAGCCCAGGTGCCCATACCTCCCACTTTGAGATCTTCTTAATGTTACCATACTTAAATAGTTTGGATGGAAAATTTCCTCTGAGTTTCTGGCTCATGGTGGGGGGTGTGGTTTTTTGGATGGTTGGTTGGTTTGTTTGTTTGTTTTTAATTTAATCATAATATAATGAATCCTCTGAAGATGTGATTTGGAAAAACACATTGTTTAATCATATTGTAGTGTTTTGGTATTTAATTAATTAAATTACAATAATCTAGCAGCTACATTACTTGACAGATGGTCTTGAAATTTCAGTTGTTTATAGGGAGGCAGAGAATTACCATGGCTTTATAGGTCTTATACTTTTCAAGAGAAAAAAAATAAGGAATTTTAGATGCTTATAGTTTTCACTAAATTTTAAGCTAACGTGTAGTCAAACTCTCTGCCACTGCTTAGTGTGCAACAAAACACAGTAGCAGAGGTTAAGGAAGGCCTTTTCTGCAACTAGTCTTGACATACGTAAGTTGGACAGAGACAGTTCTCATGTTTTTCTTCTCCTTTTGGCATCCTGGAGAAAGGAAGGAAAGCTAAAATCCAAAGAGTTGGAAAAAAAAGAGATGGCATAGGACAAGGGAGGCCATAATGTTGGGGGAAGGACAAAGGAGAGTTACAAAAAGAAGAAGAGAATAAGAAATGTATGAAATTATTTAGGAGTAGAAAGGGAATTTGTAGGAATTGTATGCTGCGTAAGTGAAAAGTCTATAGAGTAATCAGAAAAGTCTACAGTTGCTATAGCATACCACTTTCCAGAGCCTGGAAATAAATCCAGTGCTGTCAAGGTTCCGAATTCTGCCCACATATAGAAGGTCAATCATTTTTCTGTTCATCCTGCTCTTCTTGCTCCCATCGTAACAGTCCACAAGAGGGCTTAATACCTTGGGCTTTCTGCTGGTGTTGCTGAACCTACTAGCGGGCAGATGTGGAAAAGGCAGTAGTACCAGAGAAAAATAAGGGGCAGAGATCACTCCCGAAGCATGCGGGGATAAGTGAGGAAGAAGCAGAAAGAGTGGGGGGATGGAGGAGCACAGAGGAGTGTTCATAAGAGGAGGAAACCCAGGGAAACCTTGGGAACATGCAAAAGAAGATACAGTTGTGACAGTGATGTCCAGCTACAAACAGTTTGAGAAATATTAAAAAAATTAATTTGATAAACTGCCTCTTGTTTGTAATCATAAAACATATTGAAGCTTTGGCTCCCTAGCTTTGCTCTGATCCCATTCTGTCATGTGCTTTGCGGGGTTTTTTGTTCCTGATGAAGTGCCATGTGATCTTTGTCACTTGCAGGTCTGAATATTGATTTCTGCCCTGTAGCGTGTTACTCCCTGACAATCTTAAAGCTACCAACCACTGCAAGACATCGATCACAACATTCCTTGCCAACCACTTTGGTCTAAAATTATCACTCAAGCTGTCACACCTGAACCCTGTAATGCTCTAACTGAGACTTATATGGGGGAAAGGGCAGAGATGAAAGAATTCCAGCTACTTACTGTTCTAATCCTTCTTGAGCTCATGATACACATTTATTTTTACACCTGTTCTCTTACTTGACTATGGCTCCTTTTTATTAAAGAACCTTCCTTCTTTCACTATTCCAGCCCTCATCTGTTAGAAAACTACCTATTTTGCTGAGGCTTTTTTGTTTTCTTTCTGCATGTTTTGGCAAGCTGCTCTTAATAAATTCTGTAGAAGGTGATGGAACAGAATCTGGCTCTCACATTCTTTAAAATTCTACACAAATACAGTTTGCATCATCATCGGGCTGTGCAGTGCATTGTAATAAAATGGCTTTTTGGATTTGCTCCAGTAGATCCAAAATTTGCCAAAAACTACAAGGGCTTTCACTGAAGTTTCACAAACCTGGGCTGTTTTTGCACTTAGCCTGGGCTAGGTTGTGGGTTTTGTCAAGCTAGGAAAATCTTCATTTTACATAGATGAAATAGAGTTGGCAAGGAAAAGGATAATATTTTCTGGCCTCCCTCTGATAGTTCAGTTTCCTTTAACTTTTATTTCAAATCAAGACTAATAGTTTTAAAACATTGACATTAAGATATTTAGCAATGTGGATCCTTGGTGAAAAGTAGTATATGAGTAGATCAATATGAAACTGCAGCCCAAAGTGCTTTCTGCAGGAGGCTGCAGAAAAACTGAGAATTAATAAGGGTAATACATTAGGTCTTAGTTAAGGAATTTGCAAGACCTGGGTTTAATTCTTTTTGATCTCAGGTTAGTTAGATAGGTTCTTTACTCTACAAAGCCCATAATTTACTTTAAGTTCTTGTACAGAGCTATTTCCCTGCAGTTTCTTACTATTTGAGTCACATATCATTCACCAAAACACAAGTTATTCTGCATTTGTTCAGAATGGATGGTAGAACTGTAAGGCAGACCAGCAGCCTGAGCTCAGTTAGAGAAAACATTGCCGCTATTGTTTAAATAGGATTCTTCCTGGACAGAAAAATAGGTGCACGTGGTAAAATGCTGTGTTCAGGCATTTCATTAAATTTGACTGCATTTTCATGTGCTCAGTGCCTAAGCTTATAGTGCCCCTTGCTGCCTAATTCCTCAGACTCCTACCACTGATAGTAGTATGCGTGCAACCCTCATGTTTGCCCTTAGATTGCAGGCTGAATTTTAGACTTGGCACATGTTTTTGAGATCAACAGTTACATAGATATATCTCACCTTCCATCACGTAGTTTCTGTTGTGTCTGCATAAAGTGGTATAAGGGATCAGGAAGAAAAAAAGAGAGGAGGACCAAGGAGATTCCTTTAGGACCAGAGAGCCTGCAAGACTATACTATGGGCAGCCACCGCTGCAGTTTCTGCATTCACAATGGAGATCGAAGTGTGATAAAGTGTGTAGGTCACGGTCATGAGTACCTGAGTGATGACTGTTGCATGAAAGTTGATGTTCTCCACTAGCAGCCACTGTTTGTTTTTCGCTGTTGACACAGAGCTGAGATGTTGTGTCTTGTTACCAGCTCTACACGGAAAGTGCCACTACCTTACTCTGTGCACGCAAATATTTACTGGATCTTTGGACAACCAGTTGGATCAGTCCAAAGGAGACAATCAGAGAAGTGCATACAGCAGGGTTACTACAGGGTCATCTCTAGGCTGCTGCCAGGTTTTCTATACTGTCACTGCAGAGAAACAATAGGTGCGGCAAAGAAGAGGTTAACCCTTTGGGAGTTCATCTCTACTACAACTTTTAGAGGAATCAAGAGAAACCTGTATACTAGTTTCTTTTTCTCCATTGTTCAAAAATAAACAATGGCTTTTTTTGTATTAATTGAGCAATCATCTCCAAAAATAATACTTTTAAGATGTGTCAAGTTGCTGTCCAGGATTACTCATCATTCTTTTTTTTTTAATGTTGATACATCACTCTTTAAGTATTTTTAATATGTTGATACATGCAACAAAATAATTTCTTTTACATTTTACCTGTTTTATATGAGTCACTTTTTGATGCCCTTATTGGTTTGGCTGAGAAACATGAGATAGTTTAATTGTTATTATATTCTTCTAGAATATATCTTAACTGTTTTTATCAAACCAAGCTTTAAATAAGTTGTTATTTTGTTTTCATTTGAAGCCTTTCCTTCTGAATGTTGTGTGAATTAAAAAAATATGTGATACTAAAGTATTCTTCTCACTTTCTTGATTACAGAGCAGCTTGAAAATGCGAATCCTAGAGGTTCAAAATTTAAAAGACAAGTAAAAATCCTATTTTTTAAACATTAAATTTAAAGCTAATGCCATTTATTTTTGAGATCTGTCTCAGAATCTGAACTGTCATTAAACTCAGCCATGACAGTTTGAATTTTGGGACTTTTGATATTTCACAATATATGGATTATACCTCATGGACAAGGTCATACTCTACACAGCCCTTCTGTAGATCCAGGTTAATTGTAGTGCCTTAAGCATAAAGACCACCTTTGCATAAGCTGTTTAGGAACTGAAGTCTTGTTGCTGTAGTGATTTTACTTACTAAACACATATGAAACTAATGTTACAAAAATAAAGTGAATTCCAGTTATCTTGCTAGCCAGAATTATTGCTCTATCAAATATTACTGCTGTACCAGTTAAATTGGTATTTAATAATAGGCTTCTGTAATTTTTTTTTTATAAAATAAGTGCAGGAAGGTAATTCACCTGTTGAAACACTTGTTATTTTATGATAAAATTAAGCTATGAAGAAGTACTGCATACTGTTTGAGAAACTATTTAATGATAATGTAAAAACAGGAATAGATTTATTTAATGCTATTACAGAAATCTATTCCTATTCTTACACTAATTTCCATTGATTTTAATAAATATCTGATATTTTTGAAAAGGTAAATATTGGTATTCTCACTAATTAGCTAGAAGTACTGTTGTTCCATTTGCTGCCTTTTCAACACAACACTTAAGGAGATCCTTAAATCCAGCATGATGAGCATTTATGTGTACGTGTAAATGTATGTTTGGAAGGCATATGAGGGGTGCTCTCGGGGAGGCTGCCTGGACTGTAAAATGTTGCTTCTCTGGAACAAAAGTAGCAGATGCTGGCTATGCTATATTACATTTGTTCGTTGGTGGTTTTTTCTTCACTTAGCTTTTGAAAAGGGAAAGCTTTTATTCGACTTTGAATATCTTTGACTTAGCATTACTGAAACACATAAATTAAAAATATACCCAGCACAATACTTGCACCGGGACTTGCATGTTTTTTCAGAGAATCTGACACCATCCGAGCAAATGGTGGGTGGGAACACACTGATGCCACATCCTTGAACTCCTTTGTGTGTTAAGAACAATGTCTGTTTTAAACAGAACATATATCTTAAATAAACCTGCTAGAATTAAAGGGGATAAAAATTAAAAAGAACGGAGAACTTGCCTGCTGAAATGAATCTTTTATTCTGTATGATAGGTGGCAGCGATAGTAATTTGCCACTGTCTAAAAAGTGAGAGGAATGTAATGTGCGTTTTGGGGTAGCAAAGTATGACTTTTCCCAATAATCCTGTCATCAGCTCATTTATTGCTTGTGACTTTAAATAGCTCCCTGAGAGCCCAGTGTGAATACCACTACCAGAGCGAAGTGGAAAAAAAAAAAAAGAGGGGACTCGTAAAGAAGAAGTCATAAAGTCTGGAGCTCTCGCCAGATTTCCTTTGCAAGGTGAGGTGTGGCCCGGGCTGTGCGCGGAGCTACCGGAGGGCCAGCCGCCCTCCCCGCAGAGCCTGGGACCCGGCCTGGCTGGGGGCCAGGCAGCCAGACGCCAGGCTCTGGGCTCCCAGCGCTGGGAGAGGCCGCTCAGCCTGCTTATACAATGGTATTATCTCAGGCCAACCACCGCTGCAGAAACTCTCAATGCTTCCTGTCCTTAGAGCAGCAGCACAAGCTGTCCGCTTCCAACCGCTTGCTGACACACTCACCAGCACTCGGTCGCCAGACTAGCTGTATAAATGTCTAAAGCCACTTCTTTCCTGGGATTTACAGACACTGCATGCAGTCATGTATTGTATTTTTAGTCGCTCCTGTCATGATCGACAAGATCATGAGTCACATAGGGAAAGAGAATAAGCTTCTATTTCAGGTTCTAGAACACCAGCAGAGTCTTAGAGACAAAAAGAATATGAATTCTTTAATACTCCAACACTTCTTTGCAACAAACGTCAATTTTCATTACGTCTAAAGGGAGCGAGATAGTTAAAATCAATTCTTCTGTTCTTTGGCTTCGTTTTACTTATAGTGAGGATTTGAGAAGTTCTGAAGACTCATTTAATGTGAACTATCTTATGGGTAGGAAAGGTAGAAAAGGAACTTTTATTTTACACAGCATCTTTTAAAAAAACCCTGAGAACAAGTCTGATACTGTCTGTCATGCATGTTTCTAACTCCATTTTGTCTCTTGCTCTTGAGGTATGTTATGTGCCCATTGATGATGAGGAATAATACGGTCTCAATTACTGTAAGATAGTAAGGAAATATTAAAAACTGACTTGTGAATATTTAATAAACATTCCATTAATTTTAATTTAGAAAATTAATAGCTCTTTAGTACAGATTTATTTCAAAGACGCGGTTGATTTAGAAAATCTAATATATGACTGATATATATCTATATATGTATTGTGGTTACGATGGGCCAGATTCTCAGCTCCATTTGAACTAGATATGTATCTGGTAGAGTATCTTCCTAGTGGAGTGGGTGAATAGACTCTATCAATAGTAGTTAAAAAGCTTAACTTTTAACTTTGATTTCTGTGCAGTAACCAAATCTCATTGCGGGAAGAAGGAAATATCTTTCATGCTTACGAGTGATTAGTCTTAAATATTCCCTTACATAAGTAAGTAAGGGAATGTCCATTATGTTTAGTGAAGTGTAGAGAGAGGGGATAATTCAGGTCTTACGAAATGCAAAATTTTTATTAAGACAGTAGCTGTAGTTTTGGTAAGGTCTATAATACCAATGCCGGGATTTGTGCAACAGTGAGGTGTTATAAAGATATAAGCCACAAGTTTTTAAATGTTTGCCTTTTTTTCAGAAAAAAAGTCCATTATAATCATCATTCAAAGCAGTCAAGCTGGTGCAATCATCATAACGTGACATGGTTTTGTCTACATAGTTTGACTCAAATGGCACTATTTGGAGGAGCATGATTTTGTGTTAAAACAGGAATGTTTACTAGATGACACCAAGCATCCCAATTTGACATACCAAAGAAATAGAAAGAAATTTTTCATGTAGGTGTTTACACACTGCTTAATGTCCATTAGATTTTTTTTTTTTAATTCTTCTGTACTTTTCTTTCCATTTTTTATCTTAAAATGAATAAATGACTGACTTATATCTCAGGGAAGTTTTAATAGAACTTCAGGTGTAGAAGGTTTCCTGATAATCAGGAAAACATTGAGTATTTGCCATATAGTTATCATTTGATCACTGTCTAAATCCATAGCCCCCTTTACAGAAAGGAAGGTTGCAGTGCTTTTTACTATGATCCAGTGGTATGGCAGCCCCTCCCAGTACTGATGGTTGTAAATAAAAATACAGGATGATGATGAAATCAACTACATAGATGTACAGTAAAATCAGTGCACGTAAGAGTTAAAGCAAGACCTGGAAAACGGAGGTCCTCCTTGTTCTGAAGGGATAGTGAAGATCCTGTGGTGTTTTATCAGAGCTAGTTGTGACCTGCCATACATTCCTTGCTCATCACTTTTATGAATGGGTGTTTTACTAATTTCTCTACTGGTCCTCTAGTAGCTTGTCAGAGTTCAATGAATTTGTTCGGATTTTAAGAAGGTAATTTGCCTTTAATTTTCTGCAGTCCTGTTGACTGAATTGCTTAGAATGAATAAAGTAGAGAAAAATAGGTTTTTAGCTGGCTACATCTTGGTTTTGCAATTGCCTTGATGTACAAATGAAGACCCTAATTTAATAACAGGTGTCTTCACATGTATTGCTGGTTTACTTAAAACTCATTCCTGCAGTTAGATCTCTCTATATATAACCCTACCATAGGTACAAATCTAACTGTACTTTTAGAATCCTATGCATGCCAGTAAGATCAGATCATTCAGCTTGGGTAAGTTAATTTTACTAATAAAAGGGAAAAAAACCCACCATCATTTTCACACAAAAAGTTTATCAGGAAGTTGTTTGACACATTATTACTGGTGGAAGCATGGTTTCTGCACTGTTATTTCTCCATCAGACTACTTAGTCCCCCATTCTGAAGTGCCAATTTGAATGTTATTTTTTTCTGTAGGCTGCATTACAAAATGGGAAGTGTTCATAACTACCTGTCTATTGGATATAAGCAAACATTTTCAGGAAAGAATTTGTCCATACAAAAATTCCATGTACTTCTATTTGTTTTCTGGAAAGTGTCTAAAAATTTGGAAGTTGACTGGAAAACAGTTCATAAATTCACATCCATGGGTGCTTCCAGCTCACCAGATAACACACAACATTTGTATGATTCTTTCTGTAGTTGTAATCTTTAAAAATGTGTAATATAAAGGATCCTCAGACTACAGTGTTAATGTCACTTTGAAGTAGAATAGTTCATGAACTTAAGACCTCTTATGTTTTTGTTTCTGTACTTGTACTTTAAACATGTAAGTGATTGTCGTGGTTTAACCCCAGCTGGCAACTAAGCACCACACAGCTGCTCGCTCACTCCCCCCTGCAATGGGATGGGGGAGGGAATAGGGGAAAAAAAAGTAAAACTAATGGGCTGAGATAAAGACAGTTTAACAGGACAGAAAATGAACGGAATAACAATAACAATAACAATAACAATAACAATAGACTATACAAAACAAGTGATGCACAATACAATTGCTCACCACCCACTGACCAGTGCCCAGCCAATCCTCAAGCCCTGGTGCTCCCCAGCCAACTCCCCCCCAGTTTATATACTGGGCATGACGTAACATGGTATGGAATACCCCTTTGGCTTGTTTGGGTCAGCTGTCCTTGCTGCGTCGCCTCCCAGTTTCTTGTGCAGTCCCAGCCTCCGCTGGCAGGGCAGTATGAAAAGCTGAAAAGTCCTTTCCCATGTTTTTGCAGCACTGGATAAACAGACGTGGGGGGGGGAAAGGAAGGGGGAGAAAAGGATTAGGAGGCATCAGTGAAGACTTTGAAGCTCTGAACTGGGAAAATCAGAGTTTTAGGTGGGGAAGGTAAGGGATCAGCTGATATTTCAGAGAGCGAGGATGAAGAGGTGCGTGGAAAAGTGGGTTTCAGAGGGCCATGGAAGCTTTGAGGAGACTGCAGACAGGTATAGGACTCTCCTGGTCTTATTCTGCTGAGATACAGGATCCTTACCTTTTCTAACATTTTCTGACCTTTCCTTCCAGTCTTGTATTGGCCCTGACTTCCTGGGCTGCTGGGAAAAAAGGGAGAGAATAAATTCCTACTGTGAGGAAAAAGGAGATTTGGTAACACCAGATGTAGAATGATGGGAGAGGTGGAAGCATGGACTGCAGCCACCTATAAAGCCTGTTTTCTGTCTTGCTTACAGCAGCAGACAGCAAAAGAAAACACTACGTGTTTGATTCTTTTGGAGCAGGTGAAATATTGCACCCCTGCTTCACAGGCAACATAAAGTTGTGCCTGGTTCAGATAGTGGCTTCTGTTGCAGCTGTATGTGCAAGTACCACATTTTAACCTTCAGTAAATTGAGATCACAGCATTCTGAAATGAGGATTTCTTTCACTCATACAAGTTCATGTTCATTGTAGTTCCCAGCTGCTGTACTAATACTTTTTAATTATTACTTATATCTGCATAGCACACACTTTAAACTATAAAGGTGATCAGACTTTGTATCCCACCCTCACACTGTCCTTGGTACAACAGCATGCTGTACAATTTCACAAAGACTTTCACAGATGTGTTGAAATAATTTCTCATTAGGATCATAACTTCTGGTTTTAAAGGAAAGGCTTCTATTATGCTGCTTAAGTTAGAGATCCTCCTTTGGAATAGAATATTTTTCTAAGGGGGAAATAATAACTTCTACTGAATTTGTGTGATTGTCAAACCCTTTATAGACCTGAGTATTACTCACCTCTAAAGTCAAGTCTGGAAAGGTAGTGGTCAGACATGACTATTTTCAGTCAGTTAGGGATTGAAAGATTTAGTAAGAAATTCCAGGAATTATTTTTTTAAAGTTTTGGTTTAATTTTTTTTTTTTTTTAGTATAATAATAAAACAAAAGAATGGTTATACAGTTCTTGGGAGATTTTGTAATTACAGACAATTTAGGCTGGCCATTTTATGGATGGTTTGATGTTCATTAGTGAGGCCTCCTGCTTTGGTATTACCTCCCATACCCAGGTCAAGGACAAGTGCAAAAGACAGTTTTCATGTGGTTGATGAAGTCACTTTCAGATGGTTCCTGCTGCTTAACCAGTGTCTGTATCACTAAGATTATTATAAACACATCACTATAAATTAAGATAAGAACGAATGAGGGAATAAAGGGAAGAGGAAATGACTGAGCCCTCATGTTTCTGAAAAGGCTCCAATAAAACAATTCTGTATGTATGACGACGGAATACTTGAAACTACTTTAAAATCCCTACCCCATATTTATCGCTAGTGAAAATCGGAAGTCAGTAGTGTCGTGTTGTATGTGAATTTGGCCACTAGCTTTAAACAAACCCATTCCATACCTCCACCCTTTCCTCTTAAAAATACCTCCTTAAAATACACTTCTTGCAGAAGGCTCATAATGTCTAGTTGCCATGAAGAGATTTGTTTGCCAGTTTAATAGTTGATCACCCAAATGCAGTACATGGTAAGTTTAAAAATAAACCAACATAGCACTTAGACATTGACTATAATATTTAGTCATTTCCAGTCAACTTCCAGGTAAACATATGTTGATTTTATGCCTTTCTTCTTTGCCTGTGCATGTAAATACAATGTGCATTGCAAAATTATTCATAGATGAACACTTAGATGATAAGTCTTTAGGGCCAGCAGTCCTGTTTTCATACGGTAAAGCTTTATGAAGCACGAAATTAAAATTAATATTAATTGAAATTATTTGAAAGAATGGTAAAAAGCTGTTTAGAAACTATACAAAACCTTTAACTAGAAACAGGGGGTTTCTTTCTCACAAGTTCTGGAATTTTTATTTGTTTGTTAAAGCCTCAGAGCTTTTTGTATAATGTCCCAGATGCATGTGAAGGAGCAGCTTGAAGTCTTAGGCATCTGGAGAGATTCAGGTAAATGTGATACATTTGGGTACAACTGTCCTGTGCCCATGCAAAAGACAGAACTGAGGTCTTTTAGTGAAGGAACAGAGAACTGTTTTATCTGCCTAATGCTGTCCAGATAACATTAAAGCAAGGGTAGCTGGGTTATATGCATGGGGTTACATCACTGAAATACAACATGCTGGGAATTGTTCATGTTAAGGGTAGATATGTCATTTAGGATATTTAAAGGTCCGGGAGAAGTTGTGGATGCCCCATCCCCAGAAGTGTTCAAGGCCAGGTTGGATGGGGCTTTGAGCAACCTGGTCTAGTGGAAGGTGTCCCTGCCCATGGCAGGGGGTCTGGAACTAGATGATCTTTAGAGGCCCCTTCCAACCCAAACCACTCTATGATTCTACGATATACATGGACTTCCTGGTATTTCCTAAACATGACTCCAAGCTGGTCTAGATGTTTGACAAACATGTTATTTAGCCAGGTACTAAATGAAAATTAATCTCTTTTACTTTGTCTGAATATATTCTGTCATTTTCAAAATAACCTTCCAATCGTAATTGTTAAGCATGGATTTTGAATTATTAAAGCTAGATTTGTCTGTCTAGGTCTATAAACCTGTAGAAGCTCAAGCTACTAGCTGTTGATCGTCAGTTAATACAGTTGTCTACATATTGTAGTGATTGTTTTAGATACTCTTTGGTTTTCTGACTGAAAACATGTAACAAATAATTGCAGAAAGTCAAAAGATAACTCAGAACATGACTGCATATTTGGATAGAAAAATATGTATTTGGGACTATGATGTACAAGGATTAATACCTCAGAGGTGGAGGAGTGCTACTACATTATTTAGATTGCAAATCTATTCTTTAGTTGGATGATGAACATAGAGTTCTGGTCCAAATTAATATAGAGGGAAGTCTAGATAATGTAATTATACTCTGTATGCTCTTTATAGCTCCTGTCTCCCAGGTATCTTCAGAACTTGAAATGGAGAGCAGATGAGAGAGGAAAGGAAAGGGAGTTCAAAGCTGAGGCTTCTAGGCCTCTGTTTTATATATGAAACAGAACATCTTCAATATTCCATTCCATTTCTGTGGGGAAATATCTAAAAAAGGGATATGTGTCATATCAGAGAGGCGTTTTATTCTTCTAGACATTACCACTTTCCACCTTTGTAAAATTTGTCAGATCTTGTACAATTTCAGTTGGGTTTTTTAGTCATTATAAGAGTATTTTTGAATCAGTATCAATAAGTGTTTGACTTCTGTAGTAGTTTTAGTGGAAGTAAACTACAAATGTTTACATTAAAATTGGGTCTGTTAGGTACCTTAAGAGTTTTAAAAGAACAAAGTCTTATAAAGATGCTCAACTGCAACTTTAAATTAGTAACACCATTTGTATATTTAACCAGACACATTTTCAGGTTTGTTGTGTAGGTTGTAACTGAAACTCAAAAGCCTGTGTTTGGATAATATCTATTACGTAATTGGTATCATAGACTTTATTTTTAAAATCAAGAAAATAATCAGAAGTTCAAAAGAATGAGTGTAAAACAGAACAATCTGGTAGAATTAAACATATTCATCTTTTTTTTAAAGATTTAGATGGAAAAATAGCATTTACATAGTAATGGGCAATGTCTTTTATTTCATGCACAATTTTATGGACACTTAAAACCTGGAGGAAGAAAAACATTTTAATAAAGCTTTTGTTATTAATAGTAAGTTTATCTCTTCTTAAATTTCAGCTTTAAATAAGAATGTAGTAATAGGAAGTAATGAAAAATCTAACCAGCCTCTTTGAAGAGCTTGTAGAATTGAGGTGATGATGAGGCTCAGGCAGATAAGAGAATTCAGAACAAAAATGAGACAGAGATGGACAAACGCCAAGATAAAGAAACCAGTAACATTATACAGAGATAATATATCTTTTTTTTTTCATAGACCTACACTTATTCACCTTGGGATACTCCCAATTATTTTTAGGACCTTACTCATTTCCTAGATGACAGATTAGAGACATTACATTGTCAAGTCCTTGTGATTAGTGAAAGAAAGTTATGGAAAACCCCTGCGTCCTTCTGCTTTCTTTAATCTAGAATATAACTGTGATGTCTCCAGACTTCTACTCCGAGGCCAAGACTTATCCAGCATTTGGAATCAAATTAAATAGGTTTGTCCACCCAATAAGTCATAGTTAAAGCGTTAAAGATCTTGCATTAAAACATAATTTGGAAAAGGTCATGCAGACACTGTTTGCTATTCTTAGTAAGCAAGGTAATTGTATGTTTCAACTTTCAGTTTTAAAGCAGAAATTGTAACAGGCGACCTCAAACTAAATAATGTAATCACTAAGAATATGCTACTGTAACAGCAACTTTATTTTTCATGTTGTTGTTTACAGCTAGATTAAAAGATGCAATTTCACTCTGTAATCGGATTACATCATCCACACTTCGATTTCTTTGCTGAAGCTAAATGAAATTTAACAAAGGACTTGAAATCTCTTTGTATTTGGAAAGCAGATTTGTGTAAAAATATGAATAAGAATCCAAAAGTGAAGTATCTTATTTTATTGAATAGCTATTCAGTTTGATATAATTACTTTAGAAGGAAGGTAGTGGTAATTAAGGAACATCTACTGAAAACATCAGTGCATTCTCAAAACAAAATCTCAGTTTGAATACAAAGTTTGCAGTTTAGGCTTGTTGTATGGAAACTCAGATGCCTGCAGTATTGAACTGTCTGGCTTATTTTCAGTAGCATTCATGCAAGCAACTCAATCAGCTTTTGAGAAGGATTTTTCTCAGTATCTCAAAGCAGCCTCCAGCACACCTATCATGCATAGGACAGATGCTGTTATTTTATGTTTTTTGTAAAGTGCTAGGCATTTTACAGAAACTTACAGAGCTGGTAGTCTCACTCACTTTAGATGTGACAAAAAAGAAAGCAGTAAACAAAAGATGTTATGGGGAAGGAAAGACAGAGCATGTGATTATAAGCTGTAGTAATGTAGGAAAGCATGATCTTGGCACTGAAGTAATCAAAATGCAAATTGAAACTCATATCTGCATGAAGATAAACTTAATTTTAAATTAAAAAGCATCTTAAGATTTAGATGAAGTCACAGTGAGTCTTCAGGTTTTTTTTTTAAATAAAAATCCTCATTTTGACTTTTTAATTGATTACTCTCCTGTATGCAGAATGGCAGTTTAAAAAAAAATTAACAAGCTGCTTGACAAATGGAAGTTACATAAATTCTGTGTGAAATAACAGTCCGTTAAGTGGGTGAAGAACAGAAGCATGTAATACAAGCAGGGAAAAGGAGCTACTTCTACTTCACCCTCCCAGTAGCCGGCTGTATTCTATCACATATGAAGCAGATCTTATAGGATCTTTCTGCTCAGGAGTCATATTGCCATTGTGAGGGTTATTTTCAATTCCTGGTGGAATTTCTTGCAAGGGCTCTTCCTCAAGGAAGGCTTTGGTTCTCCCCTGTGGATGGATAGTTTAAAGAGAAGTTTGCCCACTCACTATTCAAAACAAACAAAAAATTTACCTGCATCAGAAATTATGCAGATAAAAGTCATTAGCATTTTATTCTTTTAAAGTTTATAGATGGCCTTGCTTTCACATGAGACAGTGAAAACTGACAAATTAATTTGTATTTTTCTGTTCCACATTCCCATCAAGGTATTGCATGCTGTCAGAATGCTGCAGGCACTTCAGTGTAACAAGGGTTTTTTACTTATTCAGATATAGTTCTTCCTGGTTTTGTGAAAACTCACTTTTACAGCTTGTGCATTTTAGACTAGACTTGTGGTCTGTTAAAGGTTAAGAAAAATACAGTTCCTAAAAGTATTATTTTTCCCTTTTATGGATGAGCACCAAGCTTTAAGACATCAGTGTAAATAGAGTTTCCTGTTCCAGGGAAGTTTGGCTACTGCAGGAGCCCAAAGGTCCTTTGGGAAAAGCTTGATAGGAACTATGAGTTGAATGTGACCTGAGGCTCCAGGAACCAAAGAGCCAGAACTGAGGGAAACACATTTCACAGCCCTTTTGTGCAATCTTAGGTCCCATAAGCACTTCTGGGAAAGTAAACCCTTCATCATACACACAGTATTTATTGCTAAAGGAGAAGTCATGCTAATGGCTTTCAGAAATCATTCTGTTATCTGTAGATCAGTGACTTCTTTCCTTGAACCTTGCTGTAACTTCAAAAAAATCTGCAGATTTGCAGAAATGCTGAGCAGGAATAGGAATCCTGAACACTTCTCCATGGCTGGTAGGCATTGTGCAGGATCCAGTCCAAAATGCAGTTTTGCATTCAACATTTTTAGGAGTTTTCTGAAGAAAGTATGCCTAAATTACTACATGAATTCTGTGCCATTAGCAATGTTAATTTATCAGAACTGTGTGTTTATTTATTCAGAAATCAGTGTTGATTCTTTTCTCCTCCTTTGCTCACCCTCTCCCATTCATGACTGGGCAAAATTTGTGCACGTGAAGAAGGAAGGAGGAAAGCAAGCTGGGTGGGTGAGATGGCTTACTGTGATGAAGAGCAGCCACCACATGTTTATGTTAATGAGGTTGCTTGTGTGAATATCATTTGAGTGCATTTTTTTCTTCATCTGACCAAGTTTTAATTGGACCTCTGCCACAGATTTTCCAATGTGACATGAAGTGAATCATCTAACCTGTAACTCTATTCTATATAATTTTAAAAGGAGTAATAAAACCTAGTGTATCTTTTTTTTTTTTTTTTAACTGGATGTGTTTTGGTAAAGAAAGGCATTATGCCCTGTCTCTGAAGGTACTGCTGTAATGCAAATAATTGAAACATTAAAATAACTTGGAATATCTGAAGAACAACACTCAATTGTTTATTTGATGTTTCCATTTGCTTTCATATTTCCATTTGTTTTCACAGCATTATCAAAAATAAGAGTTAAAAAAAAATTAACATTACTGAAAACCTCAAAGTATATTGAGTTAATTGAAGGGATTGGAATGATATAATGCATTCCTCCTTTTCTGGAGAATAGCTTTCATAACTAGAAATTCATTGTTAGATTACCTCAATTTGATAATGCTGAAATTAAACAAGTATCCTTTTTAATGACCTAAACTTTAAAAAATAATGTTCTCTCTTATTCTCCAAATTTGGGGTATGCTAGGCAGTTTGTCTATAAGGGTTATTCATGTGAAGCAAAACATTGGGTGTGTGCTTTCTAAAGACCTCTGTAAATCAACAAAGCTATACATAGCACACTCTGATGTAGTTACCAGCTGATATTTCTGCAAAGACACTCCAAATGAAAGAGGAAATTCCAAACTTCCTTATTATTCCAACATGCTGAGCTTGCTAGTCAATAAAAGTTTTCCAACTTTTATTTAGTATATTGGTGGCATTTGACTGGTTCCAGTGACAGGTATCCTTTGTTCCCTACTCTTCATTAGCTATGAACTTTTCATTAGTGTTGCATTTCTGAAACACTCAATTTTTTTATATAAGGTATAGCAATCAAGCTATTTCCATTTAAGCATCCAAACTACATCCCCTTTTGACTAGCCAGTAGTAAAAACCAGTATTACAATTAATAGTTTCACAGAGAGTGTGCTGCTTT
>VYZV01038134.1:6302-16310 GCA_013401275.1 Pandion haliaetus | reverse complement strand
TTTGATGTGGCAATAGCAGCTACAACATAAGCTACCTGACCTTGCCCTTGAAATGACCCCAACCTTGACCTGCAGGGACACTCTCTCTAGGGATGAGAGGTATGTTATTACATGTTATTTCATTACAAGGCCCCTGCTGAGCAGCAACTGCCAAATGGACTCAATTAAGTGTTTCTTGTGATGTGGATTACTGTCTACTGGGGCGAGTTGATACTAGCAAACATATTTCATTCTCTTAAAGTTTGACTGGATATGAAAAGCATGTGCGTTACTCATTCAGTGACACTTCAGTGTATGATTTATATGTATTTCGAAAAATCATAACATGCAGACTTTAGTTGTGCACTGCCAGCTTTTCTTGCTCCTTGTCCTTCAGCAGCAAAACCCTGTTATCACACTCAAGGATTATCTAGCCAGACCTAGCCTTCATAACAGTAAGCTTCCAAAAAGAAAAATTACATCAAACATTTATTGCATTCCGATGATCAAACTGTTGTTTAACATTGAGAATAAAGTTTAAAAATACCACATACTCAACTCTGTATGCTCTCTGATTTTTATCTCAGAGAAGTTGTATCAGGGATAAAATACTGAGCACTCATGAGGGCTGGGTTAATTTATTGCTTCTTTAAAATCAATCTTCTACATTAAAACAACAGCTGTGTAGGGCTGTTGGTAAAAATGGAGAATAGTGTCTCTCTAGATAGATAGATATATTCTATATCTACAAATTGAAAAAGAACATTTTCACTACGTTTTCTGTATATAATAGTTTTCTAGACGTTGTCTTCTGGAGTGTCTTTTGAAACTTGTGGAAAAATATCTCATCGGCTGCAATGTACTTTGGATCAGACAGCCAAAAGAACATCGAGCAAATGAACAAGCCATTGCATGTGGAGAGAATACATTCTATAGGACTTTCAAGCAACAATTTTTATCTTGTTTTTTATATCTCTGCATAAAATGTATTTTTTCATAATTTATACATAGACAAAGTAAGAAAATCACTTCAGAATCTTTGTTTTTCCATCCTACTTCTTTCCACTGTATTTTTCACCAATAAAATTTGGACTGTAAGCAATTTGCATGAAGACAGCTGGAAAAAAGCTACTCTTCTGGAATTCAGTGGAGGTTTTTCATTATTTCTAAAAGACCCTCCACTTCTTTCTTTGATCTCTGTGAAATGGGAAAGACTAGACAGCATTCCTTTGGTCCTGAAGGTAAAAACAGGAAACACTTTTTAGAGGAAACAAATACCTGTGACCTCTTTTTGTACATCATAAAGAATTAATAGAGGCTTTAAATCATAAATATCTTACCTTTCTACCATTGTTTCAGATAAAAGACTTTTTGTAAGTTAATTATTACTCACCACTTTGACTAGAACAAATTTCTGCCTGAATGTCTTCTCAAGGCTATTTGAAAATCATTTTTTCAATTGTATTAGATAGCTAGAAATACTTACAGTTGCTCTTTAATTTTGATGTTGCAGTAACTTTTGTTGTTGTAAGTGTAGTCTGGATCAAAAAAATGCCAAAAAGAACCAGAGATGCTTTGTGTTGTTCAGTGTTTTCCCAGAAAGAGATACCCAACACAGTGTTGGAATGGAAACATTTCTTCCTGAGTCTGACTAATTGTCTTTGAGCACTCACTATGCAAACACAAATGCAAAGCATTATCCTTCTGCTTGACTGCCATTGAAAAAAATTGTTTCCTTTTTAAAAAACACAACTGCCCCACAAGTAAGAAAGGATTGGAGTCTACCACTCTGTCACCATACTTTTCTCTACAATGGTGTGTAATCAGAAGTCCAGCAATGGTTATATTTTGATTTATTGCATATCTTTCATTATGCCTTATTAATAATATCCTAACTGGTGATAAGAAACTGAACTGGATTAATCTTTACTATCCTGTGGCATCTCAGCAATCTAATGCTTGGACTAGGTTTACTGCAAAATCTAGAAAAAAATATGCGGGTTTGGGCCATTTGAGCTTGATCTGATTATCGTAGTACCTGTGACTTCATTCAAAGTAATGTCACCATTTACTGTTGGAGACCTAATATCTTGACAAATGGCACAAGTGATAATATACTATGCTACTAGTATACCTTTGTCCATACTACAAAAACTAGCAGCATAATTTCATAGGTTACAAACAGGCAAACCTCTGGATTAGAATAACTACCTCAAGGGAAGTGGAGACGAAGCTGCAGAATCATATGGGAAAATTCCGCACTTTTAGTGTATATCATTGTTTCCTATTTTCAAAAATTCTAAATTAATTTAAGAAATTTTAAAGGAAAAGCATTATACAGTGATCTGTCAGATGCAGTAACAGCTGTCTTTACAAAATAACTACCGATAATTACAATCATTTAACTCAAAGGACTGAGCCACATCATGCAGAACACGAGTCATTTGTCATTATTGACCTTAGCAGAAACAAATTTACCCAAATCAATATGGGCTCAAAATATCCTTTAGAAAAGACAATGATAACTTACAAATATTGGTAATTTCATATATACCTGTATTAATAAAAGAAAGAAGGCCTGGACGTCTTCTGCCTAAGGAAGTTTTTCCTTCACTGAAATTGTTATATAAAATAGAGTTGACACACTTGTCCTTTAATTAATGTTATAGAAAAACAGTTGGTTTTGTTCAGTTGCACTAACTTCTGAAATGGAAGCAATTTGGAAAGTGGTAATGTGTGTAACTGAAAAAAAAACCTAATTTGAAAATATTTTCATTGCTTGTTCAAATATTTGTAACTGGAATTAGACATGCAGGAGCTTGCTTACAATTACGGATTGGCATTTTCTGTATATTGAATACATGTGGCAAATTACTACTGTTTTAGAGCTTACTTAAACCAAATAAAAATGTAAACTTGTAGCCTTCCCTGCAGGGTGCTATTGTTCAGTGTTTCCAAATTTCTGGACATTTGGAATAGAATTTCATTATCAGAGCATCAATTACTTTTCAAGAATTGGTAATATACCAAGTTTAGCAAGTAGTATAACTGCCTATAAGACTGCTGAACCTTGCAAAGTGTAAATGCCTCTGAAAAATAAAAGTATTTTCTATTCAAACTTTACATGGAACTTTACAGAGTCTTCTCTTTTTCTGTCTCTGTTACAATGAATTTCTTATGCTCTTTTCTTCCCCTGCTTCTTACAATCCTTTTGTCTTTGCAACCTATGAATGTTAGATCTTCCTTTTTTATCCATTTTCTTTTAAATCCCTCCTTTTAGTTAACATGTGGTGGTGGGGTGAGGGGTGCTGCAGGGGTTGCTTCTGTGGGAGGAGGTCAGGGGCTGCCCTGTGCTGGACACAACCAATTCCAGCCAGCTCAGCAGCAGACCCACCACAGGCCAAAGCTGAGCCCATCAGAAGTATCTGTGGTGCCTCTGGGAAAACATACTTTTTAAACGGCAGAAAACACCAACGGAGAGGGAATGAGGGCACAGAGAGAGAGCAAAAGCAAGAGCAATATCTAAATAGAAAGAAAGAGAGAACTAGAAAGGGAGAAGGGAACAGCAGAGAGAATACTGAAGTCAAAGAGCAGAAGGTGCTCCATGGTGGAGCAGGTACTCTGCTGAATGAACTGCAGCCTTTGGAGGACCCACTGACACTTGCATCTGGGGAAAAAAAAAAAAAAAGCAGGTGGGGAATAGGAAGCAACTCATGTAGGAGGCTGCCCAACAATCAGAAAAATCTGTTGAAGTCAATTGAGACTAAATTAGTTCATTAAAATGATCAGACTATAAATAAGAAAAGGAAAAAAATTGTCTTGTGACTTTGTTATATGTGACTTTTTTTTAAGGCTAAAGTTACCAAGACAAGAATGATTCCTGTGAAAAACTAAGCAGATTTATTTAGGATTAATAACTAGGAAAGGTGAAACATGTCTTGAAAGAATGGCAGAGTTAAAGGAAAAAATGTTAAAATCAGAGAAGGTTATTTATTGTTTCATGCACCTATCTTTGGCTTTTTCTGAAATACACCTAGCACATACTCCAATTGCTGTTGTCTTTATGTCTGTTGTAAAAGAAGCAAATAATTGCTTTGCTCAGGCTTGCACAATCTCAATCTAATACTTTGCTAGTGTAAGGACAGATTAACCCTAGCGTGCATTTTAGATATCAATGCTTGTAATGAAAACTACTTGAAAAACCAAATATGCACTCAAAAGGGAAATTGGTATAACTGCTGTTAAGGGAGACAAGTGTTTAGATTCTTCGCAGCTTCAGAATAACTGTTAATTAGATAATGTATTCTGAAAGCCACAGAGAGATATTAAGATCATCTGATGTGTCCTCCTGCATAATATGGGACTTAGGACCTTCCTGAATTAATTACTGCATAAATTAGGATGAAATATATAGAAAAACATCCTACCATGGCTAAAATATTTGCTGTGATGAGGACTCCACTTATGCACTTGACAAACAATTCCCATGGGCAACTACTCTGGTTAGACGTGATTTATTATAAGCTAGAATTTCAGTTGAAATTTGACATGTTGACTATTTTTATACTTGTTTACCATGCTCATGTGAGCTCGTGTTAAATTTCTACTTCCATGTAGATTTTTTTAATAAAGAATGGTCATCAAAGCACACTTTAACCATTTACTTTGATAAACTAATTAGATTGACCTCACTGAATCTTCATTTGTAAGGCATTTACAAAAATAATTTAAACATTCTCATGGCCCTTCCCCTAATTAGATTCTGGGCTTCAGAAGTGGCTGCAATTTTCAGTAGCCACTGGAACAGCATCCAAATCCAGGGAAGTGTACTGTTATTTCTGTTCATCATGTCATTGTGTACACTACCCTAGGTTACATCAGCCTTTCTGACTATAGCAATGTGTTGGGAGTTCATGTCATGAGAAGAACAATTGTTATAGTTGTTGGAGATGGTTTTCATAGTGGTCATGAAGCATTGTCTTTGATCTAAAAGCCATGACAGACCTCACTGAAGCTGAAAACAGTGTTAGCTGTCTGTCAACCATAAATAAAAAAAATAAAAAAACCCAACTAAGTTTGCTTATCATAGAATCATAGAATGGTTTGGGTTGGCAGGGACCTTTCAAGATCATCTAGTCCAACCCCCCTGCAGTGAGCAGGGACATCTTCAACTAGATCAGGTTGCTCAGAGCCCCGTCCAACCTGACCTTGAATGTTTCCAGGGATGGGGCATCTACAACCGAAGTGCAACTTTATGAAGTAAGATAGGGAGAGAACAGAAGCGTCTCTCTAAATGTCTAAGGAGTCAGGAGCTAAGCTGTACCAGCTGGTACATTTCACTCTGGAGCAACTGTAAGTGCAGGAATTAGGGAAGTGATTAATTGCAAATTTTGCCTTCCTGAGAAAGAAATAAAAAAGCCCTAGAAAGCCCAACAGGGAGGTATGAGAGAACACAAATGAAATATCGGGTCTTTCTCTTAGAAACTGTGAGAAAGAAAGTAAGATATTGCTGGTTCTTACAGTGTTCAGATAAACTTTGTGGATATTTCTGTACATGTAGCAAAGAGATGCCTGACACAGATGACTTTTTCTTCCTAAAAAAGTCTGCAAGTTGTGGAACAACATGGTTGTTTCTAATATGGTAGATGGAATTGCTAATGATCTCTGAGGCTTGTACTATAATGCAGTACAAATAGGCAGTTCGTCATCTTGCCCAGTTGAAGATGATAAGACAAATGAAATAATTGAGCAAGACTCTGGTCAGTGATCAGTCTGGAGCGAGAAACGTGTCTCCTCTCTGTTTCTACAGTGTTTTACTAATTAGGCCATGCTGCCTTTCAGTAAGAGCAAGTATTACTAGCTGAAATGAGAACAGGACAAAAGGAAATGCTAATTTCAGTTTTTATCAGAGTAATGACACATCCTGTGCTTGCAAAGCATAATGAAACAGGCAAGTTTAGAGGAATATGCTGATGTTCTTTTGGTAAAGTCATGAGAATCTGAACCTGATTGCTAATCCCTAGATCCAAAAATTCCCCTTAATTGGCTGTGTAAATGTGAAGTGACTATGTCTAAATGTGGAAAGGTGAAAATCTAAACCTGGTGTTCTTGTCATAAAGTGCTTTATTTACTGAGCTCTGAGCTTATAATTAGTATTGTGAATTACTCTTTTAATGAACGTTCAGGTTTATTTACTGAAAAATTTTTGTGTTTTTACATTTTTGTAAGGCAAAATCCTGTAACTATGTATTTTTTATTTTTATTTAGAAAAATGTAGCTAGGTTGCACAAAAATTAGTATTTATTATACTTCCATTCACTGCAATACATTTTTTTAAATTTCCTTTGCTAGCTGCAAAGAAAACTGTATATAAGTATGAAGTGCCTCCATTAATTATTCTTGGGTTTTTTTCTCAGTATATTTGGTGGCACCTGCTGATTTGATGGTCATGATGCACCACATTACAAACTGCATCTAGTTTTCTAAACACTCATTATATTCTCTTTGTGAAATTTGAAGCCTCTAACTAAAATATTTGCTAGCTATTGTTCAGAGAAGACAGGACTTGTTATTTTTGTGTTAACTCAGAGCACTGCGGAAAAACCTATGTTGAGCAACTCTCACGGGTTTCAATTCTCACTTGATATTTGTTGCCAGCTTGCAAAAAGTTACAAAATCAACAAATGAAGGGGCTCATTTCATCGCATGGTAGAAGAATCTATAGATTGTCTTGGGCAAGACTGGGTCAGGAATGAAATCTAGATTAGGTGTGTGTCCCTCAGTCGTGTTTTTGACTATATAATATTAAGTTCATCAACATAAATCAGAGCTGGTAATACAACTACAGTCATCGTTGTAAGGCATTGTTGTAAGGCACTGCAAATACATGGTAAATAATAATTGTGTTTGCCTGGAATTATAGTTATAAGGGATGAAATAAGGCCTGTTAAATCTGTCTGTTCTTTTGTCAGCAGATACTGTTCCATGTTTCTACATTCAATTCCAGTGAATATATTAATTCTAATTTGATTATTTCAATAAATGAAAGAAGGGGACTTTGCTACTTCCCTCTTCATGAGAATCACACATGAAGAGGTTGATGTAAACATTAGACTTTTATGAAGTTGCCCACAGAATGGTCATTAATGTCTTTCTAATTTAATATTAACATTATTACTGTATTAATGGCCCATTTTCTTGTAGCTTGGGAGATAGGAGCTATGAGTTTCTTAGTATTGTTTCCATCAGGATAGAAGTTGGGTAATGATCAGCCATTATGGCCACTCACGGCTTTGAAACTGAGGAGTAAAGTGTAATGGAAAGGAAAGTGGAGGAATGAAAGGCACTAAGAAGTGAATAGGGAAGCATGATCCAGAAGGAATTGAGACTACCCTAATTGAAGTTGCAGTGTGAAAGGGAATATAAGGGTAAAGTCAGAAAATGTAATGTATGACAGGTATAGGAAGCTGATGGCAAGGGCAAGCAAAACACAAAACAGAATGCACCAGTGAAAGCATGTGTGAAAGGAAACTGTGAGAAACTGCTGGGTATAGGCATATCCACAAGAGAGAAGGAGTAGGCAAAAGTTATAGTGCCTACACTAGAAAATTAAAAAAAGTTAGTGGAGTCGCTGTCCAAAGGGTAATGGACAAATATCTAATAAACTAAATATTGTGCATGTTACCTAAAACTTCAGTCTTCTGAGAATTTTTAAAGCATATATGCATAGCACAGATCTACCTAATACCATTACATTGCTTTTACAGTATTCTGTGATTCTTAAAAGTTTAGAAATTTACTTGTGATTTCTGAATACTTGGTGTTAGAGGTGTTGTTGCTATTTTTTTCCTGCAGTAATGTCTCCTTGAATGGATAGTGATTATTTGTCAGTGTATGGAAGATTAAAATAAAACTAGCAGTATCAGCATAGGCACTATTTTCTTTACAACCCAATTAAAAAGAAGAATAGAATCTGGATGGTGGATGGTATTTCTTCAGGGAATGGAAGAATGAGCTTTCTTTCAAGGTGCTGTTGATTGCATTTATCAAAGGATCACCAAAAGGTGTCATTTAGGAAGAGCAAAGATCAGTTCTGAAGCAGTTACTTTCTCAGTCTCTTCTTTTTTTTTTTTTAATGTGCTCTTGCCTTCAATTATTTAGTGATTTCATATTTGTGAACAGTAAAGAAAAATTGGTGTTAATATATGCCAGCTGGAGAGGTACTTTTTTTTGCCTAATAAAGCAATTGAGAACTCATATAGGTAATGACACCAGCACTGAACATTTTAATTCTACACCCTGACTCTTAGCAAATTCTTTCTGTGGACAGCCTATTTTCCACCAAATGGAAAAAGTTGCAAAATATTGTCAACTACTGAATGGAGTGCAATACATGCAATACTGCAATATGATGATCTATATTTCAGTTTTTTGCTTCTTAAAAAATAACCTGATGAAATTTAAATTATAACATGGTTTATTCCAGCAGCTAGAGATTGCAGAATATGCATCTAAAATGGCATAAATATGATAGATAGCCTCCTCCTACAAAATGCTGTTGCCCTTTTTGCTCAGGAAGAGGCGGCAGTGATAGCAACACAACTTAGCAACAAATCACACCATATGTATTTAATACAAATATATATATTAAAATCTGTCATGTAAAAAATATGCTATCTGTTCTGTTATTTGTAAGCTTTCTTAAAACTTTGTTGAAGAACATTCTTCATATGATTCCTTGGATCTTGTTGAGTTTTTCTATTGCGACCACTCTAAGGGAACAGCATGAATTTCAAGGAATCATTGTTGTTATTCTGATAACATTTATAAAACATGGAGCTTTATTAGAAAACATAAGCCCACTGAGAATTAATTCAGTCAAAACTCACTGTAAAATTATCAAAATGGCTGAAGCCAAAACATTTTGTTTCATTATAGAAGGTCACCTATATAGCTTTCCTACAAGCTAAAAAAGACAACCCAGTCAACCAATGAAAAAACAATGAAAGCATTACACTATCATTCCCTGCACAGTCACCCCAAAGGCAGGAGTCTGTTGCCTAGCAATTCTGACAAATGATTTACACTTTCCTGGGTGCCACACATACCATGAGGTCCAATAAAAAACCTCAGGACAGTACATTTTCTAATGTCAGAAGTGCTATATTTTCCAGGCACACTATATTGTTGCTTGGAAGGGCTCATATTTAATTTTGCAAGCAAAGTTGTTTTCCTCTTGGGCAGGCCCTTTCCTTTTTTCTACTTTTTCATTCAATCCGCCTTAAATAATAATGTTTTGCAGTTTTTCCCTGATATCCCCATCTTCCTGATCTTTGAAAGAAAAGAAATCTTCTTTTGGTGTACCCCTTAGAACACCATGTTATGAATTTTGAAAACACTGTCAGTCAGAATTGGTCGCATTTACCAATTTAAAGCAAATTCTGTTTCAAAGTACTTTGCCTGCCATCCAAGGTAATTGGAAAGCCAGTTTGAAAAATCTTCTAATGTGCTCTTTAAAATTGACCAAGGCTGCAGAGGCAGTTTCTTAAACAAAATATAATTAATTTCTGTCTGTCTAAGCTGATCAGTGCAGGCTGACAGTCCCTCTGTATTCTTTGTTTTAATACATGTGAATTTTTTCGATAGACTATACCTCCCTTTCATCTCCCTCTTTTCCTTGTGTAAATTGGCACTTTCTGTCTTCCAGGAATCTCATTACCATGTACTGATTCTCCATTGCTTCATAATAAAGGTGCCCAAGTGATGTACCAAAAGAACTGTAAATATGTATTTTTCTCTACCGAAGGGGGTTTTTTTTTGCCATATAAGCTTTATGGTTACTGTGGTTCTAACATGCCAGTAGTTATCTGAATTCTCCTAACTCATGATATCTATTCAACTCATTTTCATTCTACATCTGTACCATTTGATGTTATATAGTGACTAAGATGTTCCAAGGTGATATGGGTAACTTTTCCGTTAATCTCTAAAGCAGCAGTTAATTAAGAAAGATCCTGAAAGGACTGAACT
>VYZV01038131.1:761-15087 GCA_013401275.1 Pandion haliaetus | reverse complement strand
ATAAAAAAAAAGGTTATTATTTAGTTAGCTAAGATCAAAGCCTCCTTCAGGAATATGAATAATATTGTAGTAAATTAACTGTAGAAACATCTTTTTTTTTTTTTAAATGCAGTTCATGGTGCATCTGCTTCTACAGTAAAGAAGTTGATAGAATAATATGCAACTTCTTTGGTTTTTTTTAAACAAGTGTCTTTGGTAATTATTCAGCAATCTAGTTTCCAAATATGTTTTTAAGAGGTTTTACAGGCTCATGAAAGGCTGATAAAACAGTGTGGAAAGGATTCCTGTAATGGCTTTTGATGAATGCTTCTTTTCACAGCCATTAACTCTTCATGAAGAACTCTGCAATAAATGAGAGCTCATTCTCTTACACAGTCATTGCTGGGGGCTTACAGGATTCTGTGATGTATATTTATAACTACCACTGAATTAAATATATACAATTTCTGTTCCAAAATTCCTATGAAACTAGCAGGAAAATACTGACTCTTCGGTCAGTATGTTCATTAGTTTGTCCTTTGTGTAATTTCATCCTGTAAATATCAGTTTAGAATCAAATCCTGATTTCTGTTTTGAAAGACTGCAGGAGTGGGGAAACACACACTTAGTGCCACTTAGCTCTAGGTAACGATGTCACAATGTATGTGGGAACCAATTATAGCTAATTACAATTTGACTAACCTTCTGTGCCATTAAAATTCTTGAAGATCTTCCACAGCTCCTGCTTTATGACAATTCTTCTTCTAAGAATGTGTCCAGTTTGGGAAAGTTTGTTGGAGCTTTTGTGGTTTTTCTTTTCTTTTCACTTGGGTTGTCATATCAACTAGAAGAAAATAGATTTAGGAAATGAAGGAGAGTCCAAAACAGATACAGTAGTAACAGTCTACTAGTGACCCAGTAGCAGGAGCCAAGTATGTTCCCCAGTTTGAACATATTGATATTCAACATCTAGTTCAGTGGCTGATTTTCTTTAGGTGAAAATCAAACCCACAGAAATAAAATCTTCAACACTGTGAGAAGGTTCTGGAGTCATAGTAATATTGACTTGGAGCAACTCTGATCACTGTGGGATATTAAACACAGCACAACTGTGGTCCCCTGTCAACTAATGGGAAAGAATTTTTTTCCAGCAAAAAAACAGTGAACACATCCTAGGAATGTAGTATGAACAGAGTTGTTACAAAAGCAAATAGATGGGTAACATGCTACAAGTTTCAATTTTCAGCAGCTAGGAAATATTTAGGAATATGATGGTGGAAAGGAACTTGGGACAGTCAACCTATGAAAGAAAACTAAGAAAAATACAAGGAAGAAAGGACAAAATTGAAGGAGGAGGGAAGGAAGGGTGAAAGGGAGAGGGTGAAGGAGGAAGTAAGGAAGTAAGGAAAGAACAAAGGAAAGGAAGAAAGGAAAAGTAGGAGGGAGGGAGGAAGGAAGGGAGGCAAGAAAGGAGGAAGGAAGGAAAGAGAGAAATGGAGGCAACTTTTTTTTAAAAAGGCATTAATGAGCTCAGAAGAATTGGTAAGTAGACTACAAAAATGGAGTTCAGAGAATTGTAATGGCAGAAGTGCAGATTATTTCAATGCAATAAGAAAAAAAAAAGCAAGGAAGATAAGAAAACACGTCGTCAGGATAAGGCCATGACAAGATAAATCTTGATAAGGAATTATGTAATTTTAATTACGAGTACTTGAATTCCCTCAAAATCAAGAAAAACACACAAAAAATTAGGATACTACGTTTATAATGCGGAACATTAGCACAAACCTATAGGGACAAAAGTCAGTGTACTTAAAGCACAAAGAATGATACAAGGAGAAAGAAATATGAAATGTTCTGTGTGGGTTACATTTTACCTAAATTTAGCTATCAGAGATTAAAAAGTCTAATCAGAGCCAGATGACAATGGCTAAGGAAGAACACCTCCAGAAAAACATAACTCTACTAATTTTTCTTATGAAGACATAATTATCCTTTTCTCCTAGCTGCAGAGGGAGTCCAGATGACCAAAATCTATAGATTAAACACTTATGTTTTAAGAACCTGTGAATACCGTAAATTAGGTGTTATTAAAACCATTGTCTATAATTACTTAACTAATAAAAGAAAAACTTGCAAAAGGAAGACAAAAGACGTCATCTTCTGCTCGGTGATGAAAGTTGTTGATCTCAAGGAGACAGAAATGATTAAAGCCTTTTCTGCTTCTAGGTTCATTGTCATCAAACACTTAAAATAATAAATCATAATGACAAAGACTAAGATTTTTCTTTCAATAGAAATAGAATGTATTAAAGAGTAGGTAAGACAGATGTTTTCAAGTTGGCTGGTTGTGATGAAATTCACTATATCACAGTCTGAGAATTAGCTGGAGTTAATCCCAGAACCATTCGCACTTGTCTTTGAGAGTTTATAGGAAATGGTGAAAGCCAGAAGTGCCCGCTATCAAAGTGGGAGGGCAAGAAGATGGAAAGAAGGAAGAAAAATGAAATTTTTGTCCAGTCAGCTTTACTTCTATTCCCAGAAAAATGTTGGAACAAACCAAGTGCTTTATAAACACCTAGAAGGTAACAAGGAGATCAATACAGACCAGTATGGATTTATCATGATTGAGGCTCATGAAGATAATCTAATTGCTCCTACAACAGGGAAAATAGCCTTAGGGGTTGTGGTGAATCTGTAAATACATTGGCATTACTAAAACTTCTAACATTGTCTCAGGTAACATTCTAAGGAAACATGGTCAAAACAGAATGTCTGCTGAATGCCTGACTGATTGGAAAATGGTAATTAAAGATGGACTATTTTTCTCCTGTCAAATGAAAATCTATGTGAATGCAGTTCTATACTGAGTCTGGTTTAAAGCATTTTTTTGTTTTTATTTTTTACAATTTTGATAAAAAATGAAGAGTGAGAAGGCAAATTTGCAATTGTTACCAAGCTGCGATTATTTACAAGCATGAGAGAGGCCAGGTTTAGAATTTCACATGCTCACAGCCAATTGGAGAAACAATTTGGAGAGCAAAAATGCACTTTAATAAGGACAAATGACAAGCTATGCACTCAGCAGAAATAGTCAACTTCCATAAATACAAGATGAGAAACAAATGATTAGACATCATGACTGCTGAAAAGAACCCAGGCATTTAATGGATCACAAACTGAACATGAATCAAGAGTATCAGAGTTACCATAAAGGGAAACACATTGTGGAATACGTAAACTGGATTATTGTCTATGAGGCATGTGACGCACTCTTTTATTCTATTCAGCTCTGGCATGAACTCCTGCCAAGCAGATTTTGCCACAGTTCAAGAAAGATGTGACCCAGGTGGACAGGGTTCAGAGAAGAATAGTGAAAATTATTAGACTTGTGAAAACCTGACATAGGAAGACAAGTCAAAGAGAAGGCAGAGAGAACATACAATAATAGTTAAATATATAATAATGTCATCAAAATACAGTGGAAAGAAGATCTTCCCTTGGTAAACTTTTGGGTAGAACAGCCCATATGGGCATCACAACTAGAGCTGTTTGGTTTACATTATAAGTGCAGGCTTTCTACAGCACTGAAGCACAGGAATGCATTTTGGTGGAAATTATAGAAACTCTCCTACTGGAAGTTGAAGAATTAACTGTCAGGAATGACACAATTATGGTTGATCTTGCTTTGCAATTGTAGGTGATTTCTTATGTTGACGTATTTCCTTTAATTTCTGTTATGAGTCTTGTAAAAGAATCTCGATTTATTTCTATGCTTCTATCCAAGGGCATATCTTCTTTTCCTTTTCATTTGTTTTGGTGGTTTACTTGGAGAATTCTTTATGACACACTCAGTAGAATTTTTTGTAGGTAATTGTCCCTTTTATTCAAGAGCTGTAGAGCTAAGAAAATATTTTTAAGGGTGTCCTGGTTTCAGCTGGGATAGAGTTAATTGTCTTCCTAGTAGCTGGTATAGTGCTATGTTTTTGAGCTAGGGATGAGAAGAATGTTGATAACACACTGATGTTTTCAGTTGTTGCTAAGTAATGTTTAGTCTAAAGTGAAGGCTTTTTGGGTTCTGATGCCCAGCCAGCAAGAAAGTTGCAGGGGCACAAGAAGCTGTGAGGGAACACAGCCAGGGCATCTTGCCCAAAGTGACCAACGGAGTATTCCATACCATGTGACGTTTTAGGAACTGGGGGGGGATCACCGCTCGGGGACTAACAGGTGCGTCGGTCAGCGGGTGGTGAGCAATTGCGTTGTGCATCACTTGTATATTACAATCCTTTTATTATTACTGTTGTCATTTCATTAGTGTTATCGTTATCATTATCATTATTAGTTTCTTCTTTTCTGTTCTATTAAACCGTTCTTATCTCAACCCACGAGTTTTAGTTCTTTTCCCGATTTTCTCCCCCATCCCACTGGGTGTGGGGGGGAAGTGAGCGAGTGGCTGAGTGGTGCTTAGTTGCTGGCTGGGGTTAAACCACGACAAAGGGTTTTATGAACAGGGATGAAGAAAATTAAGTGATATATGCTACGCAATGATACGCATATATGGCATTTTTAAATTGCACTTCCAGAGTCCACGTTAGAGAACTTTGAAAGTGACTATATTATACTTCAGATACATACCTTTAAGTGTTGTAGTGTTGTGTCTTAGTGACTTTGATTCACTGGTTACAATTGGTGAACAGTGAAACAGAACAATACTGTGTGAAATAGCAGTCATGAACTTCAGATGTATATAGTGACAATAATCATTCAGATATGGCCTCATGTTGTTTAATAAACTTCTACCTTCAATGCAGATTTTTTATTCAGCTGTAGAATTCTGTTATCTGCTCTGCAGGTAACTCAAATTCCTCTAAAACAAAATATATCCACTGCTATCAAAGACTTTTTTATGGAATGATGCCTGTGTTATTACTCACAAGTGTTCTTTGAATTTATAAATTTAATAGAGTCAGATGTTAATCTGGAGGTATTTCAGTATTTTGAACATTTGGAAGTCATGTGTTTGCCTAAACCCTACATTTTCAGCTGAAGGTTGCCTTGGCATGTTTTTTTCATTACAATTATCAGTAAAGAGAAAATGTCACTATTTACACATAGACATTATTTTATTGCTAAAAACACAAAGTGTACTTGATTTGCTAAAAGTTCTTTAGTGTCAATAATGTCAGTAGATAGATAACAACTGAAAATGAAATTCTTTATTGCCATGATCTTTGTTTATAACATAACAAGTAGTCTGTTCATGTTAGGATGTTTTTTCTACAAAGTTTTATTCTATGAATATTTTTTTCTTAGAACTTCCTTTTTGGCAATTAAATTCAGTCAGTCTACCTTGTCTTCATACAGGAAAAGCAAATAACAGAAAAAAAGAAAAAAATCAATAAAAAAAAAAATCTTTCAATATAAACAAAAGAAGAGGTATATAGCAAAATCACCCATGGCTGGAACTGGTCTGAGGTGTTCTTCACAACTATCGGCAATAATACACAACAAATCCTAAGACTTAATAAACATCTTTCACTGTTAAACTGCAACAGTTGGCAGAAAGCTGTTCAAAACCATCAATCTTCTTTTATAAATAGGAAAACTTTGAAGAGGATGGCCCAAAGAAAGACAGAGATCAGCAGCAAGGCAAGTATATAATTCTTTAAAATATCCTTTAAAATTGTATGCTTATAATAAATGATTTTCCTATATGCATTTCACTTCAATTTGGATCACTTCATAATCTTGCAAGTTCACGTTCAGTCACTGAGCAAGTGCTAACTGTAATCTGGAAGTATGCTATAAATATGCAACAGTCCTCTCTCTGAAGGACCAGGGATAAACAGTATGTTGTTGTTTCTTGTGCAAATGAATATGATGTGCCCTTATTATTTGATTAGGAATGTATGGGCATATTTTTAGTTGTTTGTTCTAAAAAAGTTTATTTGAGAACTCTGTATTTTAGTTTCTCTATAATAGTTTTCAATTTAGCTTCCCAACGACAAGCACAAATCACTTGTATGTTTAGCAAAGTGAAAAAAAGTGTGTTGTGTCAGTAAACTAACGCCAAAAATTCACCTCTGTCTATACTTGTTGGCAGGAAGTTTAACTAGAAATATGATCAATTCAGCTCTGAGTTCCTTGGAGAACTCTGACCCCTCAAATCAGACTTGCCTTCTCCTGATGGGTCAGTGCTGAACAGACATCACTTTTCTCTGCCTTGTGCAACTCTTAAAGAAAGAAAATACCACCACCTCAACAGGACTCCAGCCAAATGAAATCTCTGCACATTGTACAGTGGTGAGATGAACACGTTTCCCCACTGCTTCACAGAATCTGAAATGATTGCAGTTAGTGCAAGTAATGTCTGCAGGGGTTTTTTAGAGTATTTTAAAATAAAAACGTGTGCCTACCGGGTTACTTACAAAAGAAACATTCTGTTTCAGGGAAGGGGCAAACGACTGTGTGTTCGCTAACTCTTGAAATGGGCTTTTGGAATTCGTTTGCGTTTGAAATGATTGACAGTCATTCACCTGTTTATTTAGTCTGAGTTTCTCATTCAGAGAAGTGGATAAATGCCATTCGAATAAAATGCTCAAAAAAGTGCCCTTAAAGAGCCTCTAAGCACGTGAAATCTTTCAAATTGTGGATCTTTTAAGAGCACCTTGGTCTACAACTCTAGGAGATGTATATAAATCTTAATTTTAAAACATTTGGGGCATGAGTCCCTATTTCCAGAATATTATAGTATATGCAGTGAGCCCGTCAAGCCAATTTCCAGAACCTAAGCTTTAGTACAAAGGTGCCTCCTATTTTCTTCGAGTGACTACAACAGCCCAGATGTTTATGTACCCAATAATTTAGCACATGCGTTTTGGCACAGGTATGTTAACATGTTGCAAAAACATTGTATAGGTAAGTTTCCTCCGTACAAAACACATTTGAAAGAGAACCTTTTTATTTATGGCATGGGATGAAAACTTATCCTGAATATCTACAACTGCTTGCATTAAATCTGGATTGGTATATGGAAATAATCTCCTATCACTACCAGTGAAAAGGAAATGAAAAGAATAATGAGCAAACTTCTGATATGAATCATGAGAAGGACATACAGATTATCACCAAGGAACTCTAAAGAGTTCGTTACTAGAAATGTACACTACTACATAGATAGCTCAAAGAGATTTTTAATGTGAGGTATTTCTCAACTGTTTAGTTGAGTTTGAATTCAGAGCAGAGCAAACTTTATCTCATACTTTGGCTGCCATTTGCAATAATCACCATTAATGTATGACTTTAGAAAATCTTTGAAACAGATTGTGTTACTGGTCAAATATGTCACCACTCAGAAGTTATGTTTTACTAAAATATTTTATAGACTTTATCATAATTCTCTGCATTCACCAATTCGTAAAATGAAATTGTGTTGATAAAATTATATGACTTCTTAAAATTAAGGATTAAAAGATATCATGATCATACAACATTCTGGTTTTAATATTTCTGGTTATTTAAGCATAATAATTCATACAACAATGGTTCCTGGGGTGGGAATAGGGCAATTTTTGAGAGCTAAAATTATATTTTTCCTGAAGAAGCAGCAATATAATTTAAGGGTTCTATCACTAGTAATTTGATTTGCTGTTCATTGTAATAATAACAAATTCAATTGCTATTAATGGAAATGTCATATGCACTTTCATAGAGGTTTTATTGTAATTCAGTATTAATCAGTGTATCATTAAAATAAAGTGTTATCATCTAATTTGTGTTTATTCAAGCATAAAGGCAAAAAAAGTCTATTATGATGTACTGTACCATTATGCAATCAGTTCTTTTAAGAAAACAATTTTGCTATATAGTTATGTCTTTTTTTTAAGTTACAGTGGAACAACAGTGTTCCAGAATGTGCTAATTCACTTCATATACACCCAATGCTCTGTTGCAATAGCAAGGTTAAATTTGCTCAGTGCCTTCCTAGCAAAAACATCTCTGCAGAATCTTCAAGGTTAAAGTATGTTGATATAGTTTTCAGGACTATGGTGCATCCCATCCATAATAAAAGAGTATCTTTATTTGAACAGGTTATCTTTATTAACACAGATAGTTGACTAAAATATAGGTTGATATAGCAGCTTCTAACCTGTATGAAGGTCAGATTTCTCTATTTTCATAATTAAAAATATAAGTCGATCTTTTTACACTCTCAGCTATGGTTATGTAGAACAGAAAAAAATTGCATCAAAAATACTTTAAAATTGCACAAAAAAGAACATTAATTTCACTGACTTTTGTCATTTTTGTAAAGTAATCATTGGGCCTGTATGATGAACCATCTTGGGGAAAAAACTCCGCAAGTAATTTCAAATGTATAAATTATATAACTCATTCATTCATTGCAGAATGAATTCAAGCTCAACAGTTATATTCACAAATTACTTCCAAGTTGTTAAAAGACTCAAGATTATGTAGACTTCTGGATTATTTTGGATTTTTGAGGAGTTTGGATTCTGTGGCAGATCTAGAGTTTGGGGTTAAGCTATCCCCATCAGCGTAAGGTCTCAGTAGCATTGGGCTCTCTGAAATGGCACAGAGAGAAACCAAAATGAAGAACAAGCAGGTATCTAGAACCAGCAAAAGAAAACACTAAAGAAAGAGAGATGTCTAAAGAGACAACAAAGGACCACATTTGTTCACTAATTAAGTGTATTACTTTAGACTCTTTTAAGTTTCCCCAGCCCTATTAGCAGAAAAGCTTTTGCTTAATAACATGTTTTTAATGCTAATTTAAGATGCAAAAGCAGCTCTTGACAAAAAGGTCGGTCTCACATCTCCTTATAAATGATTCTGATCCCACCCATAGGCAAATAAAGCTTTAACACTTGCCTGAAAACTTAATTCACCTTCAAAATGATTGATGAAATGTTGCTTCAGATCAGGCAGAAACCAGGATTCTTGCCTGGGTAGTGAAAATCCAGTGCCTGAAACCCTTCAAGCCATAAATCCATTTCTGTATTTGCCAGATTTTTGTAAAAGGTGAAAACTTCTTCAGGAGAATCATTCAGTAGGAGTGAGCATAAATGATGATGTCTTAGAATTATGAGTAATTTAGCTTGGGGGGACCTCTGAAGGTCATCTGCTCCTACCTTCTGCTCAAAGCAGGGTCAAATACAAACTCAGAGCAGGTTGCTCTAGGTCATCTTGTCCAGCTGAATTCTAAATAATCAGTGAGAGACCTCACAGCACCTGTGGGCACCCTGCACCTCGCAGTGAGAAAATGTTTCCTCATACCTACCTGGAATTTCCCATGTTCAGCTTGTGTCTCTCAGCTCTTGTGAACCTCTGTGAACCTCTGGGAGGTGTCTGGTTTCATCTTGCTGTAACAACCCACAACGCACTAGGCAGCTAAGGCAGCAGTAAGGTCCCTCTCAGCCACCTCTTCCTTGGTCTGAACAAGCCCAGCTCTCCCAGAGTTCCTTTGACTACCATGTGCTCCATCTCCCAGGCATCTCTACGGCCCTCCACTGGACATGCTCCAGTTTGTCATCCTCTCACATGCACTGGGGAGGCCTGAACTGGACATAGTACTTGGGATGCAATAGCATAAATGCTAAGTAGAGGGGATTAGTAATTTCCCTTGACCTTTCAGCCATTTTCTTAGTAATGCAGTTATAAAGGGCACACTGCTGGCTCATATTTGTTCTGTTAAAGGGCAAAGAAGTTTGGCAGAAAATAAACCCCTTTGCATTCCAGCTTATCCTCAGATATCAGAGGGGCTGGGAGCAGCTAGGCTTAGATTCTGAGTGATGTCGAATTCAGCACTGTAAGTCTGGTCATGTGCAATATATTGAACTATCACAATTATGGATACACTAATAACGCACTGTACTTTTGATTTAGTCATGTTCAATGAACTATCATGGCCAGACTTAAGTAGTCTGGTCACATTCTAACTATCACGGCTAGATTAATGAGCAGCACAGTTTATTAAAGGAACAGTACAGGTTCTTTCGGATTGCTGGTGATAAATACACTGTCTGCAAAGCATGTGCAAATAATAATATGGTCGACTACAAGCACAGTAAATTATGGAAAAACTCTATAGGGATTTCTAAGTTGCCCAGAGAAGCAGTTGGTATCACCCAAGTGTTCGAATCTTACCCAATAGGTGTCCCTATGGGAAGGAAAAGAGATTCAGCCCATTGAATGATCCCAGAAGTCAGCAATGTCCTCCTGACTTCTCTATGATGGTGTCTTCCCTAACATTCCTCCTCTCTTAAGCCCTTTTTTATTTTCTTATTTTTTAGATGGAGCTTGAGTGACTCTAGTCATACATACCTTTATTACAATTGGTGTAAAATCTCCTCGCTTTACTTTTAAAGGTATATATGCTAGAGAAAAATCAGAGTGCATGCTCAGTGAGGGGTAGTCACACCTTGAAGGCAGGTAGTTCTTGGGATGGAGGTGTGTTTTGGTATTATAATGAGATTATAATGAGCAAAGTTCACCCAGAGAACATGATTTAGTGTGTCACTACTCCAGAACCGGGCACTTACGGTATAAATCAGAAGTAAAACAATAGCATTGACAGAACCCCATTATTTCACTGCCTTGCTTCAGTGGATTCAATGCAGGGACCTTCCATTTTTGTTCCAGTAGTTCCAGTTCGCTATCCCTGCACTGATGTCAGAGAGCCTGGCCGCGGTGTCTCCACTCTACTCCACCCTCTGTGTTGCTTCTCTTAAGAGTCAGCATACCAAGCTCCCCTGGTGTTACTAACATCTAAGGTTGCAGGTTATGTTGCTTAGGGAATTATTATGATTTCTTGTATATCCACTGCATTGCACCCTGGAGGCTTACCTTCCTTTAAGAGTGGGGGGACATATCAATAAGTCACCACCAGCAATTGTTCTACAGTATACACTTTGCCATACACCAAGACACCCAGATCCTTTTCTGCAAAACTGCCTTTGATCCAGTTGCCCCTCAGCCTTTACTGGTTGTTGTGGGTTAACCCTAGCCGGCAGCTAAGCACCACACAGCCGCTAACTCACTCCCTCCGTGTTGGGATGGGGGAGATAATTGGAAGGATAAAAGTGAGAAAATTCATAGGTTGTGATAAAGACAGTTTAATAGGTAAAGCAAAAGCTACATGTGCAAGCAAAGCAAACCAAGGAATTCCTTCTCTATTTCTTATTGGCAGGCAGGTGTTCAGCCATCTCCAGGAAAGCAGGGCTCCATCACGTGTAACGGTTACTTAGGAATACAAACGCCATCACTCCAAACATACCCCCTTCCTTCTTCTTCCCCCAGCTTTTTATTGCTGAGCACAACATCATACAGTCTGGAATATCCCTTTGGTCAGTTGGGGTTAGCTGTCCCAGCTGTGTCCCCTCCCAACTTCTTGTGCACCCCCAGCCTGCTTGCTGGTGGGGTGGGGTGAGAAGCAGAAAGGGCCTTGACTCTGTAAGAACTGCTCAGCAGTAGCTAAAACATTCCTGTATTACCAACAATGTTTTCAGTAAAAATCCAAAACATAGCCCCATATAAGCTACTATGAAGAAAATTAACTCTATCCCAGCCAAAACCAGCACACTGGTGCATTGGGTTATTCCATTACAGATGAGGACTTTTAATTTGTCTTTGTTGAACTTCATAAAGGTTTCCATCAGCAAATTTCTCCAGCCTGTCAAGATCACTTTGAATGGTATCCCTGCCCTCCAGTACATCAACTGCTAACTCACACCCCTGTTTGATATTGTCTGTGAATTTGCAAAGAGTGCACTGCATCCCATCATCCAGATCAACAACAATAAACAACAGAGGCCGCTATACTAAATCCTGAAAAATGTTCCTCGTAACTGGCTACCAGTGGGACTTCAAACTGCTGACCACGGACAATTGAGCCCAGTGCTCTGGCCAGTTTTCCAACTAACTTGCAATCCATTCATCCAGTCCTTACCTGCCCAACTTGGGTACAATGATGCTATGGGAGATCATGTCAAACCCCTTGCTGAAGTCATGAAAAATGACACCCAACATACTTTTCTATCTAACTACCCGTTTCATTACATTTGGTTATCATGTTGGTCATGGGTGGTTTGTCTTTGATAAATTCATGGTGACTTATGCCACTACTTTTCAAAGATGGCAGAGGAAGGCCTTGCAATGTTGTTGGCAAGATCCCTCTGCACCCTTCAAAGCATCCCATTTCGTCTCCTATGCCCAGTTTGCCTATGTTCCCTAATCAATCTCCTTATAGCCTGGGTAGTGCTTCATTCTCCCAGGCTCTATCTCTAAGCACAGGGACCAGGGAACCTGAGAGAAAACCCTGACTGTAAAGAAAAAGGAAAAAAAAAAAGACACATTAAACTTTTCCTTGTCTTCATTCTTCAGTACACCCACACACTGGCCAACACACCCAAAGAAAACTTTTTTATTGCCATGCGCTTTATTCACCAGTATCGTGCCCACCTAGCTGTGGTTTTCACAGTCCAATAGCTGCATGCCCAGGCAATATGTCTGTATTCTTTCTGGATAGCTTCTCCTGCCTTTCACCTTTTCTGTACTTCCACTTTGTGTTTGAGCACAGTCAGGAGGTTCATGGTGGGTCAAGGAAGGTTTTTGCCAGGCCTATTGGGTTTCCTGCCTATCATAGCAAACAATTACTGTGCCCTGGGGAGGCTCTCCATGAAGGAAGATGCTGTGTCTATGCAAATACCTGAAAAAAAGGCCCCAGGTGCAGACCTACTGTGAGATTTCCATGGCACCAATCTGTACAATAAATGGGTCAGGTCTGTAGAGTCAACCAGTATTTTGTTTTTAACTTGGAGCAGTCAGGAGAAAGGGGAAATAACATTCTCCAGCTCTGCCACTTTGCAGTACACTGATACCAGAGTTATTTGCAGATCCCAGATTGGCATTGGAATAAATGTTTTTAAGACTATTATTTTTCTTATGGTGCAGAACTAAGTTATATAACCATCATCTTTAGTTCTCCTGCCTCCTTATTAAAGTATGGATTTCAAACATATATATATGTATGTATATATACAATGATGTATCTCAGCTGGTGTGCTGCTTCATTCCAGTCACTAAGACCAAAGGGAGTTTTTGAATTAATGTAGACCATTAGCAAATCAAAAAAGCAATTCAGTACAACACAGCAGGGAGAAGATGCAATATCCACAACACTGGAAAAATATTTTAAGAAGGGCAGTTGTTTGTTAAGAGCTAGGGAATTCAGAAAGACAGTTTAACAGAATAAAGATCAGAGTTGTGCTGAACAATAATAAAAAACAGAATTGAACAAAAACAATCCAGCAAATATCTCTGAAAACCTTTAAAGTAAAATGACATGCTCTCCCAAACCAGGCAGTTGATTATAACTTTGGTCAAGAATATACCTCAGAATTTCATGCTGCTCTGTGTCTTTAACCTCAAGGTACACCCATTAATGTATCTAAGTACTGCAGCATACAACTTTTAGCCAGCTAACTTTGAAGTACATGCTCCCAGAGCCTTGCTTAGGCATTTAGCCATCATTACGTAGTATATGGAAAAAACTCTTGTCTTGATATTGTATACATTTCCAACAAGCTACATAGGTAGCCAGTGAAAGGCAGAAGAAATACTAAAGGAGATAAATTTTAAACCCTGCATTTTAAAAATTGGATTGGAACTTGATCTTTTACATTTCAATCAGCACTGTAAAGAGGATTTCCTGTATCATTGGAATACACCATCAGGAATGTCTTTTAGCAGAAATACATATATAATTCTTTTCCCCCTTTTTTTTTTTAAGCAAGACATAAGCAGAATATTGTGATATTTTAAGTTCATGTAGAAGATAACACTCAAACTTTCCACTCCTCACAGAAAGAGCGACAATTAGTAGGTGCCTCACTGGCTTTTGCAGCATTAAAGGCTGTCGTGGTTTCAGCTCAGCCGGTAACAAAGCACCACGAAGCCACTCACTCTGGTCCCCGCCCCAGGCCACCGTGGGAAGAGGAGAAAATCCAAAGGCAGGCTCGTGGGTCGAGACAAGGACTGGGAGGGATCACTCCCCACTTATGGTCACGGGCAAAAGACAGGCTCAACTTGGGGAAGACACAAAATCCATTTAATTTACTACAAATCAAATAAAATCCAAGGATATTAGGAAGGGAAACCAAACATCAGAACAAATTCCCCCACCCCTCCCTCCTTCCCGGCTCAGCTCCATTCCCGGTTCTCTCTCCCTCCTCCCCCCGGCGGCACAGGGGAACAGGGGATGGGGGTTGAGTCAGATCACCACACATGGTCTCTGCCGCTCCTTTCCTCAGGGGGAAGATTCCTCACT
>VYZV01038129.1:21053-44500 GCA_013401275.1 Pandion haliaetus | reverse complement strand
CATCCAAAAGCCAAATGCGGCAGAAAAAAAACCCCAAATATTTATGAGACGCATCAGGCAAAATTGTTTTTTACAGGTCGTCGTTAATAGTCATACAACTACTGTACTTCTTGCAGTACACTAAGTCAGGATCTAGTATGCTTAATAAAATGTTTGGCTTATTAACTTATGACATTGCTAGTTACAATGAGTATCAAATGATTAATAAAAATTGAATGGGAAATTTATCTTCTCAACCACCTTCTCAAAAATCAAGATGCAGTATCCTTTGCCAAACATTTCAGCATTTCATAATTTTCAATCATATTACATGCTAGCCTTCAATCTATTAACATTTCTCTTTCAATATGTTTCATGATAGCTATTCTTCCATTTTTGTTCTGCATGGCAAGTATCCAATACTTCTGATTCTTAATAAAGCCATAGCATGAACTTCTTGTACATGTTACTTTTCCACAATGCCCCATAATTCATTTTACTTGTACACCAAATTTGAAACATGTTGATCCTTGCCAGCTTATCTTTCTCTTTTCATTGTAATCAGGGTTTTTAAAATGAAGTAATCTGATAGCCAGAATTCCTAGCTACGTAAAGGCAACATTTCTGCAAAACTACAAAGTGCAAGACAATTATCCAAATAGTTTGCCTGTTCCTGTAACCAAATACAAGTTTTACATGTCAAGAACCAAAAACTGGACACAATTAAAGCACTGTTAGAATTCCCAAGAAGGGAAAACTGCAGGGCAGGCCTCTTGCAAATGACATTCACAATCCCCAAAACTGTGGCTTACTTGTAATGCAAAAAGAATGAAGGTTGAGATAAAATGCTTTTACTGCAGAGCACTGCAGTCCATACCACATTCTGTTACACTGCAGGCTAGAAACACAATTATAAACAAACAAGAGGGTATCTTTTCCTGTATTCTTGAAACAGTTCAAACAAATCTTGGACTAATTTGTTAGTTTCAATTACCTTTCCTGATTGAATACATCATGGCTGTATCCATGTAACTGCTCTGAGTCAAAGATAGCAATAGAAGGAAAGACAGAGAATTCATGTTCTGTTCCTTTTCCCATTTACAATTATATCTGTTTAAAANTTGTGTTGTATTCTTACAGAAGAAGAATGGTTTAGCATTAGCTCCACTAGTCAAACTCTGGAGACTTGAGTTCCCTTTGCAACCTTCAACAAGTCACTCATTTGCTGTACCTCATTTAATGAAAATGCAAATCAGAAGCAGTAAGGCTACCTAAAGGTATGGAGCAGTTCTTATAAAAGGGAATAATGAACAGAAAATAATCACTCTGCATCAGAGAGAGATGAGAAAAGGGAAATATGAGAAAACTATCAAGTGGCATGGAGAAAGTAAGAAGAAAATCACTGGTTAATTTTTTCCTCCCCATCTTACTTTGTAGGGTATGCTCTGCTTACCCATATTGTGCTTCTCTGAATTCTCTCCAGTGGGCCCACACTCCTCAAGCATAGCACCCAAGCCCAGACACTACTCTATACGATAGCCTTACCTTTGCTTAAGATATGTTGACCAAAATTGACATTGCTTTTTTTTGCAAAAAGAACAACATTTAGAGAATTGTACAGAAACTTTTTTTTATAAAATCCACAGTTGCCAGTTTTAAATCAGGTTTCACTAATCCAGGCTACAGCACAGCATTTTCCAATTGCAAAATTTTCTTTTAATTTTTCCTTTTTCTTTTTTTCTGTAGTATTTTGAATTGACAACACATGTTTAAGGGGCACAACACCTCCTGTTCTGGAGGACTGGTAATTGAGTAGCATTGGCTGAATCTTCAGAAACAGCTTGGTAATTGCTCTCATTTCATTGCATCTGTCTTGTGGCAATTCAGCACTCATGGAGAGTTGTCTGAGGCCAATGTTTGCCTTTATGCTGTCTGATCCCAACACCATGATCCTGATCAGGTGACCATTGTACATTGAGGCATCGGTGAGCCACATAATGATTCACCCAAGTAGGCACAGGCCTGTGGTGGGCTGCACGTCCAGCATGACCTTCAGACTGTGCAAGGAACCTGTGGGCAGCTCCCACTGGAAGCCACCCACCTGGCAGCGCAGCAAGAAGCTCTTGTGCAAACACCCTTTATGGATACGCTTGGGTTTTGTACAAAAACGATACAGTAGCTTGAACGACTAAAAAAAGGAGGAAATTCTCTCCACAGACAGGATCTGTGCAACACACGGGACCCCCATCAGGGATCCAATCCAATACTACACAAATGAGTGGTTCCCACCATGTGAAGGGACGCAAGATTTACTCACTAGCTCTAGTCCTCTTTTTATTCTCTTTTATTAAGCAATTTGTTCTCAGACCTTTCTTACCAAGATCCAGAAAGAACCCTGAACCATCTCTCTCTCACCACCCAGCAGAACAGGACCAAACTGGACTGTAGATTAACACATACCTCAAGCCCTTAGGGGATTTTATACACACAGCAATGCACTGTTCTGCGGAACTGACACAAGTGTTTCTACTTCAACACCTTCTCATTGTGTTTATATTTAATTGACCAGTAAAGTAATTACTTCCTCCAGAAAGAAAACAATTTAGTTTCCTATATTTTCCTCCCTTTATTTTATTGTGGCCAGTGCAATACAGACAGCCAGTGTTGTTTCTAATTCTTCCTATTCAGTTCTTCAGAAAAGATATTTCTCCATCCAAATTGCAGTTCCTGTTTCCCATGTTACATGCCCCTTCAGTTATTTGTGTTTCTGCTGTCTACTTTTCCTTGTTGTTGGACTAAGGAAACAATATTTTTCCCCATATTGGTTTCTGTACAGTATTAATAGCCTATTTCAGAAGGAAACATTTATAAAGTTACAAAGCAGTACTCTATGCAAGCTTATCTTCTTACAAATACCATGTAATTATTAGCAACGTATGGTATTGTTTCCAATAAGTATGCTTCTTTGTCCATCTCTAGCAAGCCTGGAAATGTTTTTAGTGTCCCTAGGCCAAGGAATCCACAACACAAAAATGCTGCAAAATTCTTTTAACTCTAATGTTTTCACAAGGGCATACCTTACTATGTTTTATAAACCTACTTTATTTTATTACATGCATTTCATATAAAAACTATAAACCGGGTTTTACATCACTTTCAGCTTTTGACCATTCATCAGTTTTCCATGATAAAGCCACAGTGAAATCAATATCCTTGTAAAGCCAAGCTGTCAAAAAGTTACTAGACTATTTCCAAAGGCAATTCCAATGAGACGGACTACCAGATGTTTTCAATATACTTCATACAAGATTGCATGAGAATTTTAGTGGGACCGAAAGAAACAATACAACAGGTAGTGTTTGGGGCTTTGACATTTTACATAGCAAGCCCAATTGATTTTTACAAGATACCCGAGACAAAAGTGCCAGTTCTGGAAAATATACACCCAAATATTCATCATCAGAACTCAAGAGCAATTCTGTTGTCAAACAGCAAGAAAAGGAGATAGCTTTTAGCAACAAAGACAGTATAAAAATGTTCACTATACCTATATGTGTGTATGAGTATGTCTGTACTTATACACAAAGCTGTGTATTCTATACATGCACACATGTATAGGTATACAGAAACATATGCACTTTACTATATTAATTTCACAGTTCTGCTAGAGTTACAGGTTTTATTCTTATAGAAGGCTGCCAATTATGATTAAAATTCCCCTTATAATTAATTCAAAATTTTATTAAATCCAGCTTTTATAAATATAATAATGCCAGCCAAGCCAGGACAAAGAATATGTCTAGTCATTAATTTTACTTGTATAATTTCTCATCCCTCAGAAAAATGGCAATAAAAGGATCCCTCCTTAGAAATCAGACTAGCCACTGCCATACTCATCTCCATAATAGCACAATTTCCAATTCACGCCTCATTTTCATTAATGTTTCTAGCCATAAATTTTTAAGCATATGATAAAAAATTTCTGAAGCGGCATAAAACTAACATGAAGAGGGAGTTCATTAGTATGTGACCCTAATTAGAAATTCCATATTAACTTCCCATTTCTACTTGTGCATATCCAATAGCAGCAGGCCTAATATGCTGTGTATAAGTCCTACATTTGTTTTAAGAGCTTTTTTCCCTTCCTTACTCACTTTTATTTTTACACAATTTCTATGTTTCCCCCACTGCTGAATAAGTCAATAGACAACTGTATCACAGTAGCACTTTTTGTGTCACAAATTATCCTGAAGAATTGTAAGAAGCTACCAGTGCAATGCTTTATTAATGATACCAGATCATAAAAAGAAAGGGGAAATTGCTGACTTCAACTCTTTTCTAATGTTGGGTGATAAAAATGCTACTTCAGGATTCAGAAGGTTAAGTTCTAATGTGTATTTTGAATAGAGTATGCTGAAATAATTGCCTCATAAAGCAATGCATTGACCAGCCTGCTAATGGCTGTATAGTGCAAAACTCAGCAAAGAGTGCCAAGCTTACTGGAAAAAATGCTGTGGCACTACTTTTGTAGCTTTCCATATTAAGTTAACTTTCCCTTTTTTCCCCCTTTTATTTTTTTTTAATCCTGCCAAAATAATACCCCCCTACCTAAACTGTTACTGACTCCTTTTGACTATGGTAAGACCAAATTATTAAAAAACAACAAAAACTCCCAAAAATTTTGCCCAAAAACCCCTCCAAACCCAAAAAAAAGAGAGCAAACACCCAAGGAAATTTGAATGCAACAGTAAGAAATCACAACCACATTTCACTTGTATGAACCCTATTACTAGTTTCTTCCTTTTTATTTTTCTGCTAGTTTCAGTTTCATATCAAGCCAGTAGCCAAAGTCGTAATAACATTTCAGAATATGAATGATTTCCAGCTTATCAACTTCTCACTAACAAGAACCTGTCCGACAGAGAAGACGACTCCTTTTTACCAGTGCACACGCTAGGCCTCAAAACAGCACAGCATTTCAGCTTTGGTTTAAGTCTGTCCCTAGTTATTAAAAGTACCCAAGAACTATTCACTAATCAAAAAGATGTCAATAAACATGTAGAGTTACACAACACTCTATACAATGTACCCAGAATTCAGAAAAAAAAAGATACAAAAAACCCCTCAGGTACCACTTCAGCACCAGAAATAATTTTAAAGCAGGACAAGAAGGCTACATATCTCCTGGTCCTAGTCAGGATGGCACATCCCAGCTACCACTTCCCTCCTCACCTACTTGGTGCTGCTTCCAAATCTGGCCTCAGCTCTATTTCCCCCCACCCTCCCTCACAACAGGACTTGGGGAAGGAAGACACAGTGACAACGATGCAGATGCACAGCACAAACGTCTACAAACACATCGTATCACCATGAATCAACAAGCTATTTTACAGCTACCCAACTTCTTGTGAATTGTGTTTATCGACCTGGGTGTATGGACAGTAGAGGGAGATGGTGGCAAAAGCATATCATAGTGCAGGAGAAAATAAAAGAATGGAGACAAGTAAAAGTTAGTATTAGATAATTATCAGTTGTAATTAACATCATTTCAGAGATCTAAGTTGTCTTTATCCCTGGGTTTTGAATGAATACAAAAAAGTTACTCGTTTGTTTGCATCTACATTCCTAGAATAATGTCTTATCCAATGCCAATTTTATCATCAGTGAAGCTTCAAGCACACAGCCATCATGTTTTCAGCTCCAAACTGTCCTGCAGTCATTCCATACGGTTATGGCTGGAGAATGAATTGGGTTTAGTCACTGACAGAGCAGGGCATGTAATTAATGAGAAAAAGACAATGTTCAGTGCATACCACAACTTCACAAGCATCCCATCCACTTCCCAACAATGAGTAGAGCACTGACTATCTCTCAAGCTTTACCTCATTCACAGTTGTACTTCCAGATAGGCCAAGCGACCCTCACATGGGAAAAGAACTGTTAATATCATATAGGATACCCAAGCTCCCAGACCTAATGTTTTAATGCCAAGAGAGTAGGCAACCTTAGGGGAAGCTCTCAGTAAGCCAGAATTAAAATTTTTGTACTGATTAACCAAAAAAAAAAAAAAGCTATGACACATAACTTTTTACTTTTTCCCTGAACTGTGTAGGTATAGACAAAAATTACTCACAGGTGTTTTGGTTTGTGCTTTGTTTGTGTAGTTGATTTTTTTTTTTAATGTACCTGAATTCAGTGATTTAGCAATAATTTTAATTTGAGAAACAACAAATGAAAACACTTTACCAAGTTCAATGATAAAACTCCTTTTTGGCTTCAAAGTTGTTTGTATTAACACTCAGATGCAATCTTTTAGGAACTTTCTGATATGCTGGTAACTACTGTAAATATCTAAGAAATTACACTTCATACAAAATAAGTTATGCCTCACAGCTGGGATGCGTTTGGGGTGGTGTATATCTGACTCTGTCACATTCTGATAAAATACCAACATAGAGAATAAAAACTTGTTTAGGCTACATATTAGACAAAAAATCCAAAATTAGAAAGTGTAATGAAGAACTTCACTGAATAATAGTATATACCAACACCAGTGTACAGTGTTAATCCTACAGTCAAGGTGTTAAGTTTTTAAAAATCCTTGGTTTTGTCTTGATTGACAGATATGCAGTTTTAAAATACAAATAATTCATAAAAAACCAGTGACATCTCTCTACATTATAATAACTAATGGATCGGAACACTGATTACTGGAAGAATAAATCAGCTTTTGAGATCTTAAGATGTCATAAACTAAGCATCACACATTGTGGATATGAGACATTACCAGAATCATTTGATTGATTTATAGTTAGTTCTGCAAACAGTCTTTTCAACCCTGTTTTTTTCCAACCTATTATCACTTGTGCACAAAAAACATTAAAAGCCTTTTAAGTGCAATGTATATCAATAATTTCATCTATTCTTAAAAAACTTATTACAACTAGCAATTAAATATTCAACTTCATTTTTAAAAGTGCCCCTACACTTTCCTCTAACTAAACACAAACAGAATAAAAGCAAGACAGAATGGCCTTTCCAGATTGCCATCTTATGTGAAAATTACCAGAGATTTTAAATTCCTGAGTCATTTTAAGGCTAAAAATGGAAATTATTTTCAGTCTTTCTATCCTCCCCTCCACACACACACATGATTTTTTTCCCTCCTGGGAAATCATAAAAAAGAACTGTTAGTTATTACTATAGAAGTAGTCAAAATTCTGTCAAAAGACAATTTTGATAGATTGTTATTTGAATAAAAAGGAGACAGGCATTGTATTTATAAGACAATATAGATGTGATATTAAATGATATTAGGGAACTTCAGATTTTATTATTATCTCTGCTTGGATCAAGCATATTAAAATGAGATGAGCCAAAGTTAGTTCAGATTCAAATAACTTAGCAATGAAGTGACCCACTTGAAGTTTCTTTCATAAGACTTGGTTGACTTAACCAAAGCTAAGGCACACATTTTAATTTAATGGGCCAGAACACAAATCAAGATTTATTTTTATTCCTCTACAGCTATTCTGAGTAATTTTAGAAAGTTAGATTTAGTTATTCAAATCCATGTTTTCATTGAACTGTGCTGCCTTTACCAATTTCTATAAAACAATGGGAAAAGGATAAGCATGGGAAACCATGGCATTTACAAAACAGCTATTATTTGGAAATAATGTTTGCCTTTATTATATTTATAGTGCATGCTGTCTGCACTCCAACCTAATGCTCTTTTTTTATGCATATACCTTTGAATATTCAATTACATTCTTTCAAGCAGAGCTCAAATAAACAAAATAGCAAATAAGATAGCAATCAGACAGAAAGTGGATTTGAATGTGAACCTGCCACAACTAGCTGAGTGCCTTAATCACCTCAGCTGCTCCGAGTATTCACTTAGCCCCATGTTTGAACCCTTTAGCTTTCTATCAAAAAATTCAACAGTCTTTGAGGCAGAAAGCATTCAAGCCACATATAGATGATCAAGAAACTCATCTGAGATAGATATTTGAGGGAAGGTTTAACTCCAGCAAATACTTCACTACATTAATTAAGTCCAATCATGTCCAAAAAGATACTGAAGGAATTTCAGTTTACGCACAATGAGTAGGAATTCTCAGCTGTTGGTCACGTTTTGGTCTTGAGAATCATATAATCACACAATAACTCAGGTCAGAAAGAACCTTAAGAGGTTTCCAGCCCAAACTCCTGATTAAAGCATAGTCAGCTATGAGAACACAGCATGGTTGCTCAGGGTTTGATCCAGATGCCCTCTGGAAACCTCCAAGAATAGAGATCACATGGCTGCCTCTCTGAGCAACCTGTTCTAAAGGTTAACTACTCATAGCAAAAATGTTTTCTCTATAACCACTTTGAACCTACCTTGTTTTAACTTGCGTCTCCTCTCCTCTTGCCATGCACCTCTGTGGAGAGCTGTGCTCTGTCTTCTTGATCTCCTCACAGGTACTTAGGCGTTGCTCTTAAGTTCCCCCAAAGCCTTCTGTTCTCCAAGCTGAAGTCCTGTTCCCTCAGTGTCTCCTCACAGGGTATGTACTGCATTCCTGACCATCTTGAAGCTATTACCTTTTTTATAATTTCAAGGGGCTCAAAACTAGAGGCAGTATTCTAGGCGAGGTATAAGGATTGCTGAGTAGAAAGGAAACATCATATGGCCAATCTGCCTTAAAGCAGAGCACCTGGGCTGCCAGGTGTCAAAGTTTGTCCCACTCTATTACCTCCAGCTGTTTCTCTATCTGGGCACCAGTGATACTGCCAGGAGCAATTTGGAGGCTATCAGAAGAGACTATAGAGCTCTGGAGACAATGGTCAGGGGTTTGGGGGCCTGAGTAGCCTTCTCCTCAGTCCTGCTAGTGAGGGGTAAAAAGTGTAAGGAGGAGGGCTCTGATACTGGGCGTTAACAATTGTTTGTAGAGCTGGTGTTGGCAACAGCAGTAGTGCTTTTGTCCCTGTGATGTTCAGAACTTGTCTGGGGGTCAATGTTTACTTGGAAGAGTTGGAATCTATCTCACTAAACCAGGCCAAGGTATCTCTGCCAGTAGAATGGCTGACCTGGCAAGAAAGACTTTAAACGAGGAAGAGAGTTACCGGCAGCCCTGTGAGGGAGTTATGGACAGGGCTGATGAGCAAAGGGCCTGGGGTGATGTGAACAAAAGGGAACGCAAAATCAACAAAACAGGGCTTAAATGAAGTCTGCTCAAGCATGCCCATGCAAGGAAGTGCCTACAAAGCAAAATTATGGACAACGTAGTAGGGCATAAGCAATCCAGGAGGTTCCTGAAGTGCATTGATGACAAATTTCTGCTGATGCAGCCTGGATGAGGGGGAGAGTGCACGCTCAGCAAGCGTGCTGATGACAGAAAACTAAGAGTGGCTGATGTGCCCAAGGCTCGTGCTGCCATCCAGAAGGTCCTGGATTTCTTTACTGTGAGGGTGACTGACCACTCAGATTTCCCAGACAGGTTGTGAAATCTCCATCCTTGGAGATATTCCAAAGCTGTCTGGACATAGCTCTGAGCAGCCTACTCCAGGATACCCCTACCTGAGCAGGGAAGTTGGGTCAGATGACCTCCAGAGATCCCTTCCAACCTCAACCGTTCTGTGATACTGGCTATAATTCTGATAATACCACCCAGGATCTTGCAGGCCCCATTTGTTGTCAGAGCACACTGCTGGCTGATGTTTAGCTTGCCATCTGCCAAGGCCTGGAGGTCCTTTTCAAGGAGATCTACTGCACAGCCAGTCAGTCTCAGTATGGTGACAGGGTCTTTATATAAAAACAGAGATACAAGTTGCTTAGTACCTACACATTGAGTCCTCTTGCAGAAGTTGCATTCAACATCAATTCTAAACTTTGGCCCAGAAATACTAAGTTTCTTTCTAATTTTCCACAGTAATGCCACTTATAAAATGCAGACATGCAATTGCTTTATAGACATAGTGTGTCCTAACCTGGATATGTGTTTTGAAGTTATTTTTGTTGTATGCAAAACTTAAAACAGGGAAATGCAGGTAAGATAGCTGGGAATGTCTATATTATTATTTTTTGCTAAATTTTTCGCTGTATGTATTTGTCTATATTCCTTGCATAACCTAATAGGTAGTGAGATTAACAGACCAAGATAGTTTACAGTTGGTCCCCACAGTATTATGGATTACATTCCTGCTACCTCTTGATTGTGTTAAGTCTTCACTTCATCTCACTAGTGTGTAGTCCATTGACTTGGTGTATTGGGTTTCTATGGCAAGATTTTGGTAGCGGGGGCAGAGGGGGGCTGCAGGAGTGGCTTCTAATGAAAAGTTGCTAGAAGTTTCCCCTTTGTCTGACAGAGCCAATACCAGACAGCTCTAAGGCGGACCCACCACTGGCCAAGGCCAAGCCAATCAGCAATAGTGGTAGCGCCTCTGTGATAACATATTTAAGACGGAGAAAAAAGTTGTAGGGCTCAGAAATGGTAGCTAGAGAGAGGAGTGAGAACATGTAAGAGAAACAACCCTGCAGACACCCAGGTCAGTGAAGAAGGAAGGGGAGGAGGTGCTCCAGGCGCCGGAGCAGAGATTCCCCTGCAGCCCTTGGAGATGACCATGGTGAGGCAGGCTGTCCCCCTGCAGCCCATGGAGGTCCACGGTGGAGCAGATATCCACCTGCAGCCTGTGGAGGACCCCACGCCGGAGCAGAGGGGTGCCCGAAGGAGGCTGTGACCCCGTGGGAAGCCCGCGCTGGAGCAGGCTACTGGCAGGACCTGTGGATCTGTGGAGAGAGGAGCCCATGGAGCAGGTTTTCTGGCAGGACTTGTGACCCTGCGGGGGACACGCTGGAGCAGTGTGCTCCTGAAGGACTGCATGCCATGGAAGAGACCCATGCTGGAGCAGTTCATGAAGAACTGCAGCCCATGGGAAGGACCCACGTTGGAGAAGTTCGTGGAGGACTGTCTCCCGTGGGAGGGACCCCACGCTGGAGCAGGGGACAGGTGTGATGAGTCCTGCCCCCGAGGAGGATGAAGTGGCAGAAACAATGTGGTGTGAACTGATCATAACCCCCATTCGTTGTCCCCCTGCGCTGCTGGGGGGGTAGGTAGAGAATCCGGGAGTGAAGTTGTGCCCGTGAAGAAGGGAGGGGTGGAGGGAAGGTGTTTTGAGATCTGATTTTATATCTCATTACCCTATCTGGTTGATTTGAAATAAGTTCATTTTTCGCCACGTTGAGTCTGTTTTGCCCGTGACGGTACTTGGTTAAGTGATCTCTCCCTGTCCTCATCTTGACCCGCAAGCCCTTTGTTACATTTTCTCTCCCCTGTTCAGCTGAAGGGGGGAGTGATAGAACGGCTTTGGTGGGCACCTGGCATCCAGCCAGGGTCAACCCATCACACTTGCGTTCTGTAAATCTGAAAAATACTGGAATCATATAACTGTTTTGCTTTCAAAAAGCAAAAATACTGGAATCATATAACTGTTTTGCTTTTTGTTTGTTTTTCTCAAACATCATGACAGTGACACATGTAGAGGCCTGAAAAAAAATTAATTACTTTTTTTTAACTGGTTTTCAGTTAATATATATATATAAGGAACCTAATTTGCAATCTACTTCTACATATGATGCATAAGTATTGTAGCAGTGTGTGGGGACAATAACTATAGATAAATACTCATAGGAGGAAAAAGCAGACTCATTTCACGCCACTGCAACTTGAGAGAAAAATTGAGGTCTCTTTCTGTAAAAGTCATACTTATTGACTTGACTTCAGCAAAAAACTTGACCTGATAAAAATCTGAACATTCCTAACTCCCCAGTCATGCAAACAAATCATGGTTCTAACCTGACATGAAGCTGAAATTTTCATTTTGTGTCAGTTTGAGTTATATATAGCTAAAAGAAACACGCTCAACTGGAAGCTATATTTAGGAGAAGCTGAAAATTTTAAAAATAGGACACAGATATGAATTTGCACTGCCATTAAGCTGCTAGTTTAAAACGTGTGTGTGACATATTGACAACTTTTTTCAGGTTGGCTATTTTTCTTTAGCCTTCTCTCCGCCCTTTTCTTTTCTTTAACATACATCTTTCTCTATTACTTCCTCACTAGCACTGATGGCTCCAGCTAGTTCATAAATTCCATTGCTGCCTGCTGCCATGTGATGTGGTCATGCAGAAAATATTTCATAGGAAAAAGTGTTAGCTAGCTAGAGGCAGTATTGTCGATCATTACTTGGAACTGCAGCTACTGGTATGTGACTATGTATTCATTTCATGCATTATAACACCTAATGTACATGACAAAATATTGAATATAAACTAGAGTAGCTGGTGTTGCTGAAGTTGTATAGAAAATACATATTATGCTTCTTTCTCCTTTTCCAGTGCTTTCTAGCAATTTGAAAATGGTTCCGTTTCAACATTGTTTAATTTCACCATTTATTTTAGCTTGATTTAGTTCATTAAGCTTTGAGAAATGCTTTGATGTTCTTTGCTGGGAGATGCCATGAAATTTTACTATTGTCCCTTTATGCTCCAGCAACTGTAGAAAGTCATGATTACAAAACCTGCCCTTAACTAAGTTATACATAGCAAAACTTTCAAAATTAACTACTAAAACCCAACAGTAAATCAGTCTTGATGTCAGTCAGTACTTTCCTGTTTTTTTCATAGGAATTACAGGTATTTGCCTAGTTTTATAGCTGAGTTTAACATTCATATTATCAAATCAAGAGTTTCTTTAATTACAGTAAGGTTTCCTGCTAGTACCACATGAAAATAAGCATTTTCCTAAACCATTTGTTGTTTTAGTGCTGCATCATTGTGTTAAAATATATTTTAAGGAGGCAGCAGATCCTGCATCAAAACAGGACATGAAATTCAAGTGTACGTGATGAAAAGCAGGTAACTTAGAAAAATGAGCATAAACGTACATATTATTATTATAAATGCTAGGAACCAAATGGATAAAACCTAAGAAATATGAAGCAGATTATGTATTTGCATGGCAAATTCCTATTCTAAGAATCTGAACATACCCACAAAACCCACCAAGTTAATGACATATCTGAAAGGGAAAAATGTGGGGTTGAACACATAGAAAAGTTATCTACCTCACAAGTATTCTTTTTTCAAATTTTGTCATTCCAAATTGGGAACAAATAGGTTAACTTGGCCTTAGACAGCCCTGCAATAAGACCGAGGAGGAGTAATCTACTGCTGGAGGAAAGAAATGAAATTCTTTTATTCTACCATGCTTTCCACAAGAGCACAGATGTTTCTCATGAGTAGTGAAGATATGCAGCAAAGACCCTGTACAACCATTTTCAGATCCACGGGTCCCATTGTACCCCCAGAATACAATCTCAATGCAGAAGATGATTAGAGAGAATTAAACCAGGTTTGCATGAAATATCAATTGGGCCAGGTCCTGCGCAGCCACAGGAATACCTAGATTAATTATTTCTTCTTCATTCCATATGAATGCCCGTGGTACACTGAGAAACAAAGATAGGATTAAAAACAAAACAAAACAAACCTCTGAAGAAACAAACAGTTTCTGTGGAACTCCCTATTTAGAGTAAGAATATTGCTAGGTGACAGCTGTTTAGCTTATGCAATATGCATTATGGATACAATGGGTGAAATTATATAAAAAGTTTTGCACACTTAAACATTCTAATTCCACGATTAAATAACATGAATTTCTCTTTGCTATTTGCCCCATTTATGTTCACCTTCTGTTAACATTCAAGTAATCCACTGATACAGACGCAATGTCTGCAGATGGCGAAATCTGAAGTGAACTTGAAGAATCTTATAGTTCTTTCACAACTTTTCCATTCCGTCTCATCTGAACAATACTGCAAACACCATGGAGCAGAACGCTCAAGGGTACTTTTCTTGAAAACATAAAAATATAGTAAAGATTATAATTTTTTAAGATATTCTGCACATGGTAAACAACATTTACAACAGCTAAGTTTTCATTATTATGTATGCACGTATATGTATATATTTAGATACCACTTCAAAGAGCCCAACTGCATATTTATATAGTCAAATTAGTATGTTCAACATGATACTGCGCGCACACTACTAACCTATAACACTGAGCAGTAACACATTCACATTTCATAAAGAGTTTTCATTTAAGCTTGGATCTAGCAGATTTGCCAACTACATCTTAAACTAACTTAGAATTTACAAACAGTGCATATATAGATAAAAAAAAAAAAAAGATATATTCCTGTTTTTCTAAATCTGTTTCCTGGAAAATTGTTTTTCATACTTACTATGTCACCTGCTCTACAAAATACAAGTTTAAAATGTGTCATCCCAGTTGGGTTCTCATCTGCAACTCATTTATGAGAATATAAAAGCAGAGTATTTCTGATTTTACGGTTCTTCTATCTTGGCTAAAATAATAGCACATTAATTTCAAAAGACAACTTCTCTTTGGGTGGAATCAAAAGAAGAGAGAGAATGATATGTAAGAAATTTTCTATTGCTACAAGCACCCAAAAAAACCCCTTAAAGTGGGACATGGGACAAATAAGATTAACAAGGTATTAACAAATGTTAACTACAGTACGCTCTACCTGCATAATTAAAAAAAAAAAAAATCCCTATCATGTAAATCAATTTAGAGATATCCATTATTTGTGTCAGATAAAAATGAATTAGTAAGAACTGTAATTAAAATATTCTAATAGGAATTGCTAATATCAGAAGACAAGGCATAGTTATACGCCTATAGAATTATATCATAAATGCCATGTAAACTTTAAATTATGTAAAGTTTAATCATGACAAATCTAACTTTTACTGCCTCATTTCAGCAAGACTTTTGATTAAATACTGCATTTAGGAAGTAGAACTCATTAATAGCCAGTAAATTATTATACATCTTGATATTTATATCTTACAACCTATCTCACACCTCTCCAGGAAGATTTCTTTGACTGCTTATATTTTGTGTATCATGACTTCTGGGAACAGACAACTGTTGTTCTACCATTTTTCAAATTGTTAAAGAAAGCTTCAGACCAAGAGAGTCTTTACTGCCTGTCAAAAATATAGGTACTGATCTGTTCAACCAAATTAGCTAAGAAGAATGACACATGCTACTCATTTTTTTATAGTGTTAATACATAAAGAATCCACACAACTAAGACTGGGTGAAGAGGGGAAGGAGAGAAGAATAACTGCCAAACTTTCTGTGAAAAGTTCATATCGAGATTTTTTCAGCTAAATCCAGTGGGATATTTACTACACAAAAGCTAGCAGATATGTAATCAATACTCCAGTACACTGGCTCCTTGTGATAAATTATTAATAGCTGAGGGAGAGATTGTCTTCTTAAATGTAAATTACTTTAATGATAAAAACATGCTTGAAACATTGATCATCCATCCTCCACTTTGAATCTGAACTACCTGAAAAACCTAATGTCTCTGTTAGGCCTCCAGGGCAAAGGATATTCTGTTGGTTGAGCAAAAAAGTACTTCTGGGATGTAACAAAGGCCCTTCACAGAGATTATAGATAAATTAAAGATAAATGTCTCATTTATTTCTATTAGAACAAACTAAAAAAAGCATATGAGTATACATACATTCTCACCTTGAAGGATTCACCAACTCTTTTACCAGTACATGTTGTCACTGTAAGAAGAGTTCTTAAGAGAACAGGAAACAAATGAACAGTACTCTGCAATAATGATTAGCAAAGCTACTTTTGTGTAGAAAGAAAAAGATGTACTATATATATTTATATTTATTTATATGCACACACACATAATAGGAGTCTGATTCTTGTCTCCTGTATCTTCTCCTATTCCTAAATTCAAATGCTTTGATAGCATACTATGATGGGTTAACCTTGGCCAGCAGCCAAACACCCACGCAGTCACCCACTCGCTCTCCTTAACAAGAAAGGGGAAGAAAATAAGATGGACAGGCAAAACAGACTCAACTCAGGGAAAATAAATTCAATTTATTGCAATTAAAATAGATTTGGTTACTGACAATCAAAACCAAAATTAAGACAACATCTCCCCCACCCGTGGCTCTTTTCCTTTCATTCCTTCATTTCTGACTCCTCTGCTCACCCTGAGCAGCACAAGGGGATGGGGAACAGGGGGTTGTGGTCAGTTCTCTCTGCTGCTCCTTACACTTTACCCCTGCTCCAGCATGGGCCCTTCCCATGGGCTGCAGTCCTTCAAGGGAAAAAATCTGCTCCTGCATGGTTCTCCATGGGCTGTGGCTCCTGTCAGCAAAATCTGTTTCAGTGTGGGCCCCCCACAGGTCACAGTTCTTTCAGGAAACATCTGCTCGTTCTCGTGTGAGGTCCTCAATGGGCTGCAGGGAAATACCCGCTCTGCATTTGACTCCCCATGGGCTGAAGGGGAATCTCTGCCCTGGCACCTTGAGTATATCTTCCCCCTCTTCCTCCTCTGACCTTGGGGTTCGCCATGTCCTACCGTAGGGCCATGCATGCAGCCCCTGACCTCCTCCCACAGAGGCCACCCCTGCAGCTCCCTGCTGCCAACACCTGCACATGGACACCCAATACACATTCTCTCCAAGAACTCTTAAGACTACGTGAACACTGATGGAAAAGCAATATCATGTTGGGTTTGTTGGGATTTTNCGGGGGGGAGTGTTTGTTTGTTTTCAAAAGTAGATATTACATGGTCATTGAAAATTGTAGCCACTGGTATCACCTTTGTATTACCATTCAGTTCAGTTTGCATGCAGATCCAAAGCAGACACCAGACAGTAACAGTTCTATTTTCTTTTACGGTGTAAGTGTAAGAGGACCGTGTTTTAAAATGCAAATCTTCTGGGAATACTCCTATGGCATTAACTGTAAGCATGATGATAAGCCTGTAGAGCAGGTGGTTAGAAACTTTGTAGAAGTCTACCTGTACCTGCAATGGAGAAGCAGAAGATCCTGGAAAGAAGAATGGCAAATTAACCAGGTGAGTATAACATCTATTTGTTCCACCAGTAAAGTAAACGTAGAGTTTTTATGGTCACAGATCGGATCTAGTGTTAAAGAGTTACCATTTGTAGCAGAAAGGATCCCTCTGCCAACCTACAGTAACGTCCCAACAACAAACCATTTATCAGATCACTATTTTATTGCATTGTTAACATTTCCAGAAGACAAGATCAAGCCTTGGCCATTTACAGTCTACTCTCACAGTATACCATTGAGTTCTACATAGTACTAGCAAAAATTCACAGGAGATTTGGGAAACTATCCTAAGAACATGTCATAATTCTGACAGACTTACAAATAAACAGTAAATTATTTTTCACATTGAATTTAGGATCTATTTTCTTCACAACAGCAAGGAAACCCAGGAATGGCAAAATAAATAAATCAGCCATAGAAAAGATTGGGAACTGGTTAAGCGTTCAAAATTATCCCACATTCTTTAAGTAGAAAGGAAAACATTTCCTAAGCAAAAGCTAGAAGCTGAGCAGATGATACAAATGATGAGGAAAATGCTGTATCCAAGGTAATTCTCATTGCAAAAAGATGAAATCCTACATTGTAGTGAATCAATATGCTGGGGGGATTCAGTGAGTTTTATTCATATCAAAATAGGAATCTCTCCATCGATGAATCTACATCATTCAGAATTCAATATAACTTTACCTATGCAAACAAAATGAGGATAAACGATGTCATTTGACAGAAGTAAAGTATTTTAATTTGTATTTCATGTTAAGTGTCCTGAACTATGTTAAATTATTTAGAAGACAGTAATTCTGTGGTCAATGAGAAGACAGAACAAAATGGCTATGCATGTCATATATGGCCATGTGCCATGTATGTCCACATGGACCAAATAAAAATTATCTCCTGTCAGATACAGAGGGCTACGGCTGAACACTTCTCCTGGTAGCACACGCCAGCTCTGATGAACAAGGTTGAGGGGGAGTGTTCTCCTTTGTGTTGCACAGTACAGCATAGCAAGCCCAAGGCAACCCTGCTTTCTCTGCAGTGGAGAGAGTACAGATATTTTCTCCCCTTCCAAAAGTGATTTCTCCCCACGGAGGGCCCTTAGTAAGCAGGCACCACACTAACTCTTTGTGATTTTGCTTTGTCTTGTTTTTTGAAACTAAAATTCTGTGCATTGCAACAAGTTAATGTCTTATGCCAATCCTCAATTCAATATAACTTATTCAAACTGCTTACAGAAAAGTATACGACAGGCTGATATTTAATACATTATATAGTGCCTGTTCACTAGCCCCACTAAAATCACCATTTTTCAACCAACATTTTTTTATCTATTTTGTTTTATTTTATGCTTACATAAGTAAAAGCGAATGAGGAATGGCTTCTGTCAGAAAGTTAAATAAAAATGAAGTACCAGTGGCAGTCATTATTAACAAATTTCATTGCATTTCATTGATTCTGTGAAATTTTGTGAGTTACAACAGCGACTTCATAGAATCACCTAATAGTTATATAGTTCTCTTCTCCCAGAGGAGACCAATATACTTAAAAACCTGATATACAAACTATGCATTGTGAAACATTTAGTCCACCAGTGAAAGAATGTCTCATGAGGGAAACAGGGCAGTTTTAACAGGGCACAGTATCACTATGGGTAATTTGAGAAAAGGAAGTGAAAAACATCTTTGAAATGTATCCTTTTCATACAATCTTCTTACACATGATAAAGGTCATATTAGTACACCATGGAAATTAAAATGCAAGTTATCCCAAAGAGCTGGGTTCAGTTCTTCCACTATCATATAACAAAAACAAACAGCCGCCAAAGCCTCAATACAAGACAGTATGCAATGTTTAAAATAAAGATGGCTTGGTCAACTTCAACCCCCTGAAAATATGACTGTGTAACAGGAACACACGATTTAAGGATTATAGTTGTGAGAACACTCACGGAAGTGGAACTCCACTGATATTGGAATGGTGTTCATTTTAATATGGAAAATATGGTATGCTTTTCAAGGTAGGTCTTGATTTTAAAAGTATAGAAAGAAAGAAAAATGTTGTGACAGAATGTATGATGTGGTTTACAATTTATGTTACTATAAAAAGAGTCATGACATTAGGTAGAAGCCCCCTGCAGAAAAGGAAAGAGTGGTCCTTCCTTTGGGTGCTACCAAGTATGCTCCCTGGGGAGATGTTTCCTGAGTTCCGAATGGGTAGGCACAAGATGACGGCAGGGAACCCAGGGAACCAGCCAAATTGTCAGAAAAAACACAGTGACGAGTAGGGAGCAGCCAGAAGCGTCTCTGTGGCAAAGAACGAACTTCAGAGGGTCTAAAGGGAACACAGCAGAGTTTGCTACAACTTAGAAAGTCACCAGCTGAAATCAAGTGTGTAAGCAAGGACCTGCCTCTAAGGACAAAGCAGGCAGGAGAAGACTCGTATATAACCCCCTTTTATTTATTACTTATTTGCTCTGAGTCTTCTGTTCAAAACCCTAAGTATTCTAGTTTTAGTGCTAATAGAACCTGTCACTTAAAACGTATAAAAAGCCTTTTACCTTGCTTTGGGGAGTACTCTATAAGGAGAAGGTCTATTTAAATCCACTTAAAAGATCCAGCTGACTCAGGGTCTCATTACATAAGTGTACGAGCATATTACTGACAGCCAAAAAAAGAGCAAAAGGGAATGGGAAAACCAATAGGCCTGTCATCATTTATTGCAACACTGAGGACATACATACAGAATTGGAACAGATTAATTAATTCTCAATAAGCAGCATAATTTTCAGTCTGATTTATAGATTATATCTCCAAACACTACACATTGTTAAATTTTGGTGAATGAAGCAAAGTGAGAATCTTACTTTTCTGTTTCCAACAAAACCAAGCAAAATCCCTCAAAATAGTTATCTGCAGGTCAGAAGTCTGGTTTCAGAAGCGTGTAAGAGAAACTGCATCAACCTTCTGGAGATCATTCTAACTCTTCTGACTATTGAATTCATAGATTAAAAAAAAAAAAAAAGGCAAGGATACCTTTTGGTACAGAAGAGGGAAAATTCGCCCTACCCCAGGGTAGAAAACATTGCAAAGGTCTGCTGCTAATGTGGCATAAATCATATTGAAATGTCACTGAAAAAAGTTTGACTGTTAGATTTCTAGTATTGCTACAAGGCTTCAGAAAAAAAAAAAACCAAAAAGATTCTTGCAACACAATACCAATTTTGATGAAAGAGTTAATCTTTCTGACTTCATGCTAGTTTTATATACTGGTCTATTTAAGTCAGGACAGGATTTTTCCAATTTACATACATATTTCATTCTGAGAGTTGCCAAATTAAATGTTTCCTTTCAACATATTTCATGTTTTGTAGTATGTTACATTTCAGTTAAATATCAGGCTAACTATCCTTTGGATAAATACCTAGTTTCCTACTCATTTAGGCTGTCTCCTGAAAGAAGTATGTAACCCCGTTGAATCTGTGGTGGGCATTTTGGCTGAATAGCCTGGGATGAAAGTGTGACCTGAGCAGGTGTTACAGCTCAGCCTGGCTGCGTGTCACTTGTAGATGCTACCAAGCAGTTTCTCAGGCTCCAAATTCACATGTAATGGAACTGCCATACCTGTCAGCCACTAAGGTCAAGTCTCAGTATAATCAAGCTACTACCTCCCTGACAAACTCAGCTCACAGTTTGTTCCTGCAGTTTCCTAGCTGGCCCATTTTACTCTGGAACATAGTGCAGCTGGAAGCAAAAAAAACTTTTATAGCCAGAGAAAATCTGTCCTGAGCAGCAAGTCAAGTCTCTGGCTTCATATCTCTAAAAAGTCCCTTTACCTTCCTAAATAATTATATGAAGGCATTTCTTTTTCCTGGCTTCAGAAGATGGTGAGAAAAAGATATTCTTGCTTACTTAAAAAATTACTTTTAAGGACATAAATGGGAGTTGGAATACCAGTTCATAGAGGAATTATTTTTACGTTGAAATGTGTAGCAGAATTTCTATTCACTGTACTCCCAACTTCTTATGCAATTTACACTGTGACTGGCAAACAGGACATTTTCTGTATAAATAAGACTTGAAAACTAAAAACAGTTATAGGGTATAAAATTGTAATCATTCAAATAAGTTGAATTTTGTGCTTTATATGGAAGAGTAGTCATTTTGGGAGTCGGTATAGTGTCTTCTACTGAGAAATCCCAGAGCCAGAATGATACTTGGCAAGATAGCGGAGCAGGGTGTCCCACACCTAACTCTATCCCTAGGGATAGGAATTATTCTTTTCTTCTTAATGGACTAAAACATAGAGAATACAAAATATGTCTTCAAAAACTTTTTTGAAAATATTATTATGCATATTTGCAAATACACACTTTGGGGCACAGACGTGGTAAGCCTTTTCATGTGTAACACTTGTTCACATAAAACAGTCTTTCTAAATGGAATGAAACAACTCTGGGACGTCACTTAGGCTATCATAGACACCTATTCGTGTGACCAGCACTTGGCTAGATAAATACCTTAGAGAGTATACATCAAACACAGCACATGTAGAGCACAGAATTATCTGCTGCCACATAGTTCATGTGCATCCAAAGCAACAATAAAGGCGAAATAAGAAAATATTGCCAAGATAACAAATGTTTGGCACTTATCATAAGTTAGTATTAAACAAATAGGGGATTTTTCAACCAATATACTTGTCCTATACATGTGTATATACATATAAAGACATGCAGTAACTTTTTTTTAAAATGTAGGTCGCGACAAGAGGAGCCTTAACTTTTCATACTGGAATTAAACCACCGTAAGTAAATCCTTTGAACAAAACAGTATAGCTGCAGGAAATCCCCTGAAACAATCATTTGTAACTATTTTTCTCTGCACTTCATAAATAATGAATAAAAAGAAAAACAACCCACTAGTATCATATTTTTTCATGCACTGGTTATGCAAGCAGGCTACAAGATTCTCTAAATATGAGAAAAGTCGAAGTGGATAGCACCTTGTTTTTTAAGGAAAAATTAAATCATTTTGACACCTTGCAGCCATTTTTCCCTCACAGCTAGATTTTTAAACCCTCTGGAAAAAAAATGTGTTTTACAAATAAGTGAAAGGGTTTACAAAACTGTTTAGAATACAAAACCGTTATTCTTTTAATCTAACATTGTAAAAATGTTTCTTCTCACAAGTAACCATTTTTTTTTTTTTTTGTTACAGATTTCTACCCAGAACACTTATTCATAATCTGGCAAGGTAATTTAGTATGCTTCCATAAGTAATTATCAGTGACTTAATTTTAAGAAAAGACTGTAAAAGAGAAACTGTCTCACCCACACTAGGTTCCCAAATGTGAAAAATAATTTGCCTGAAAATCTGCACTTTTTTTTTTCATGGAAAATTTTACGTGCCTGGGGAAACAAGGTCATTAGAAAGTGAATATCAAACTATTAGACATATTTACCTTACACTTTGTGTTCTTCAAGCAGGTAATTTGGATAATCTTTCAATAATTACAATGCAGTGCTACCAAAAGAGTTTCTATTTCTTTCTAATAACTACATCCCATTAGATATTTTAAAGAATATGTGATGAGGTATAAAATGTAATAGTACAACAGACAACACAAAAATCAAAAAAAGTTAATACAGGAAAGAAGGCTATTAGGAATGCCATTATTCTTGGGGGAACCGGTCACAGTGCTAAGCCTCACACTGTTGCTTCCTTTGAAAACTGTATTCATGGATACAGGTTTACCTTCATGTCTAACCCAAAGTCATGGTAAAACATATCAAATGATACCACAATTGAATGTCACTTGCTTCATCTCTGGAGTTTTCCTTGGACAATTCCTACCAAAATATCTCAGGTTGAATTATAAAATCTGATTAAATCAGTCCACAAAGACATGATTGAACAGCCTATATTAAAAAATTAATTTCTTAAGTTCAGAAAATTGGACCCCAAAACTCTTAACCTTTTTTTTACAGTACTTCTCAAAGGTGTGCTCGATAGACAAACTACCTTTATTTGTGTTGCATCTTCCATTAGTGCTATCCATTATAGCTGCAAACCACAGGTCTGTCACTAGACCAAAACCCTACTGGTGCCAAAGCAGTATATTGCACTTCATCCAAAAGATCCACTGAATGATGCCATCAAGGCTAAAAGCATGGATCTGTCTCAGGAATCTCCTACCAGATCTAGGACTTGGAGCTAATGCTGAATCTTAAATTTCCTCCTCAGAATTAAACACAGGTCCACATACTCTTGGATACCACCTGAACATCAGGCTGTCACACACTCACTGTGGGCTGTCAGTGAACCTGCCCTTTGACAGTCCTTGTCACCACTCACAGAGTCACGCTGTTATGGGTTTGTGTGGCGCGGTTTTCCTCGGTGGCAGGGGAGGGGGGCTGCAGAGGCGGCCCCTTTAAGAAGCTGCTGGAAGAATTCGCTGCCCCAAAATGTCGGACCCGCGCACCAAAATGTCAGACCC
>VYZV01038129.1:9705-20743 GCA_013401275.1 Pandion haliaetus | reverse complement strand
GCACCAGGGAAGTTTGTGAGGAACTGCAGCCCGTGGAAAGGAACCACGTTGGAGCAGGGAACGAGAGAGGAATCTTCCCCCTGAGGAAAGAAGCGGCAACGACGATGTGTGGCGAGCTGACTCAACCCCCATCCCCGATTCCCCTGCGCCGCCGGGGGGAGGAGGTAGACAGCATCGGTAGTGAACTGAGCCGAAAAGGTGGGAGAGGTGGGGGGGAGGTTGTTCTGATGTTTGGTTTCCCTTCCTAATACCCTTGTGTTTTGTTTTCTGTTTTGATTTGTAGTAAATTAAATTGATTTTGTTTTTTTCCAAGTTGAGCCTGTCTTTTGCCCGTGACCATAAGTGGGGAATGATCCCTCCCAGTCCTTGTCTCGACCCACAAGCCTGCCTTTGTTTTTTTCTCCTCATCCCAACGTAGCCAGGCGAGAGGGTGGGGGGTGAGTGAGCGGCTTCGTGGTGCTTTGTTACCGACTGAGCTGACCTGAAACCACGACACACGCTTACAGCAGCACAGAAGCCTCCACTTGCTGAAACAAACTTAGAGTCATATTTTCTCTCAGAATCCAAGACGTGGCAGCGTGTAAAGTAAAAGGGAGCTTCGACCACTAAGTATGCACAGACACTCACAAAAAACCCCAACCCAAAACCAACCACCTCCAAATTATGTACTGGAGTTCATGGAGGAATTCAGTCGTCGGTATGTCCATTGGTTAGCATCATCCTTTACCTTAGTCACATTGGGAAAAGAGCCTAAATTCTCAGCTGGGAAATAATCTTACTAAAGTGTTAGTAAGGTATATGTATGGTTACGTAGTTTCATAATATAACATCTATAATTCTGTTTTCCAAAGTAACTGAAAAAATTACCACCATTCTTCAAATACACAAAGAACTAACGGTTTTTGTACGTGCTAAGTTGACATTTAAAAAAAATACAATGAAAAGAGACTTGCACAGTATTTCTTTCATAGGTAGTTATAAGTAATTAAAGAATGGCTCTTTTTATGCATATATTTGAAAATTATGAATGAAACAAGATTTACTGTAACTGAAACATATAAATGGCATAGCATGTTTAAAGAGTAATGAATTGCTTCAAGTTTTCTCAGCAATGAAGTGACCACATAAGTGATTTTTATGCATGCAATTGGCAGAACAAATTCAAATATTATTTTGCACACTGTGACTGCAACTTACTATCCTTTTTAGTAGTCAGATAATTAAGTGTTAATTGTGAGAGTGGCAAATGACATAGCAGGTGTATAAAAAGCAGAGCAAAAAACTAACAGAAGGGAAAAATAATGAAGGAGAGCAATCATGCCTTGGAGAGGAAGATGAAAAAATCTGCTAAACCACAAAATAACAACAGTGATCTTTTGGAAATGAGGTTATTATCCACTGATCCTTGACCACACTTGACTCTGGTTAACTTTTAAGGCAAATATTAAAATAAAGTGCAGACATAATTTTAAACTATAATTTGATTTTTTTTCAGCAATGTAATTTCTTAAATATTTTCACTGTTTACATGCCTAGTCATAAAAAGGTACAGCACTGGGAATTTTGAAGAAACACTGTGTCCTGGTACAGTGTGTTTTGGATTTAGTATGAGAAGAATGTTGATAACACACTGATGTTTTAGTTGTTGCTAAGTAGCGTTTATCCTAAGTTGGGGATTTTTCAGTTTCCCGTGCTCTGCCAGCAAGCAGGTGCACAAGAAGCTGGGAGGGAGCATGGCCGGGACAGCTGACCCAAACCAGCCAAAGAGATACTCCATACCATAGGTCATCATGCTCAATATATAAACTGGGGGGAGTTGGCCAGGAGGGGAAGATCGCTGCTCAGGCGTTGGTCAGCAGTTAGTGAGCAACTGCATTGTGCATCACTTGTCTTTTCTTGGGTTTTTTTGGTTTGTTTTTGAATTTTATTATATTCCTTTTCATTAAATTTATTATATTTTATTATTGTTGTTGTTAGTATTACATTTTATTTTACTTTAGTTATTAAATAATTGTTATCTCAACCCACAAGTTTTACTTTTTTTTTTTCCCTCCCGATTCTCTCCCCCATCCCACTGAGTGAGGGCAGAGTGAGCAAGCAGCTGCGTGGTGCTTAGTTGCCAGCTGGGCTTAAACCACAACACACTAGCAAAAATAATAATCAAAGAAATGAGACTAATAGATTTGAAAACCCAGTTTGTTACAATTTCCTGTATATACATCACAAAAATATTTTAAAATCCGGTTTTGGAAATAGTACGTCTTAAATTAGTCTGGTGTGGTATGCAGTGCACAGTAAGGTTTAGTCAGGTGGGAGATACTGAGAATGTTTAGGAACAAGACAAACGAGAGGAGCTAGCTCATGCAATATTTCCTTCCACATGATACATTTTTTAATTTTACATTCTCACTACCCAGATTTATCCTACTTTTCAGTCTTTGCTCTCCTAGCCTACTGCATTTTTCCTATACTCAATTTACTGATTCTCACTTCACTTGCATGAATGTAACATCATTAACTCCACTTGACACACCTCTGACTTACAACAACACTTAAATAACTTTAGAATCAATCCCGTTATCTCCACCATTCAGGAAAGGGAGAAGGAAGGTGAAGCCTACACTAATGAATAACCTCAATGTTAAATGGACTCATGATAAAAAGCATAATTTAAGTGTCAAAACGGCAAATGCATCAGGTTTAGATTTAGTACTTATACTCCTGCAGCTGGCAATTTCATATGCTAGATACCAACAGAATCTGAACAGCTCTGCTCGCAACACTTACTGCCACAAAGTCTGTATTATCATCAACACACTTTAAAAGAAAACAGCAAGCACTTAACATGCATTCCTTTTAATGATGTAAAGGAACTATATCTTTTTATATTAGTTTTATGTAGCTGTAATATTACAAAACCATTATACAATTTGGAATTACTTTACATCTCAGAGGATGCATTATCACAGTCACAGAATGGTTGAGGTTGAAAGGGACCTCTGGAATTCATTTGGTCCAACCCATCTGCTCTAGCAGGGCCACCTACAGCTGGTTGTCCAGGACCACGTCCAGATGGCCTTTGGGTATTTCCAAGGATGGAGACTCCACAACCTCCCTGGGCAACCTGTCCCAGTGCTCAGTCACTCTCCCAGTGCAAAGTGTTTCCTGATGTTCAGAAGGAACCTCCTGTGTTTCAGTTTGTGCCTGTTGCCTCTGGTCCTGTCGCTAAAAACCACTGAAGAGAGCCTGGCTCCATCTCCTCTGTAGCCTTCCTTCAGATTTTTGCACACATTGATGAGATTCCCCCTGAGCCTTCTCTTCCCCAGGCTAAGCAGTCCCAGCTCTCTCAGCCTTTCCTGATATGAGAGATACTTGAGAACCTTACTCATCTTTGTGGCCCTTCTCTGGTCTCTCTCCAGTTGCACAATATCTCAGTTATACTGGGTAGCCCAGAATTGGAGACAGCACTCCAGCTGTGGCTTCATTGGTGTTGAGTAGATGGGAAGGATTACCTCCATCGACCAGCTGGCAACACTTGTCCTAACACAGCCCAGGATACCACTAGCCTTCTATGCAGCAAGGGCACGTTGCTGGCTCATGTTCAAGTTGGTGTCTATCAGGACCCCCAGGGCCTTTTTTCTGCAAAGCAGCTTTCCAGCTGGAGGGCCCCCAGCATGTCCTGGTGCCTGGAGTTGTTCCTCCCCAGGTGCAGGACTTTGCACTTCCATTTGTTGAACTTCATGAGGTTCCTGTCAGTCCATTTCTCCAGCCTCTCAAGGTCTCTCTGGGATGGCAGCATGACCCTCTGGCCTATCAGCCACTCCTCCCAGTTTTGTGTCATTAGCAACCTTGCTGAGGGTGCACTTTATCCCATCAACCAGATCATTAATGAAGCTGTTAAACAGGATTGGACGCATTATTGACCACTGCGATACATCGCTAGTTATTGGCCTCCAACTAGACTTCATCCACCGATCACCACCCTCTGGGGCCAGTCATTCAGCCGGTTTGTTCAGTCCACTTTGCTGTCTGCTAACCCAACCCATACTGCATTAGCTTCCCTATGAGGATCTGATGGGAGACAGTGTTGAAAACCTTCCTGAAGGCAAGGTAGGCAATATTTACTGCTCTTCCCTCGTCTACCAGGCTAGTCCTTTCATTCTAGAAAGTCGTCAGATTGGCTAAGCATGACTGGAGGTTACTTAAGCGTGACTGGGAATCCTCTTGGTGAATCCATGCCAGCTACTCCCATTCACCTGCTTCTCTTTCATGTGCCTGGAAATGGTTCCCAGGATTAGTTGCCCCGCCACCTTCCCAGGGATCGAGGTGAGTTCTGACCAGCCTGTAGTTCCCTGGGTCCTCCTCCTTGCCCTTTTTGAAGATAGGAGTCACATGTGCCTGAAGACTGGAGGAAAGCAAATCTCCCACGTGCCATGATTGTTCAGAGATTATAGAGAATGGCCTTGCAACAACATCAGCTAGCTCCCTCAGTATGCGTGGTGCGTCCCATCAGGGCCCACGGACTTACCTACGTCCAGTTTGCTTAAGCATTCTCTAACCTGATCGTCTTCCACCAAGGGTCTATCTTCCTTGCTCCAGACCTTCCCTGCAGCTTCCGGGGCCTGGGATTCCTGAAGACTGGTCTTACTAGCAAAGAAGGCATTCAGTACCTCAGTCTTCTCCATGTCCTGTGTCACCAGGGCCCCTGCCCCGTTCAGCAGTGGGCCCACACTTCCCCTAGTCTGCCTTTTGCCACTTGGTACTTACAGAAGGCCTGCTTGGTGCCTTTGACATCCCTTGCCAGCTTCAACTCCAGGTGGGCTTTGCCTTTCCTAACTATATCTCTGCATGCCTGTACGGTGTCTCTATATTATTCCCAGGTTACCTGTCCCTGCTTTCACCTTCTCTACATTTCCTGTTCATGCTTGAGTTTTGCCAGGAGCTCCTTGCTCATCCATAAAGGCATTTTTGCATTCCTTCCTGCACATTGGGGTGGATCACTCTTGAGCTTGGAAGAGGTGATGCTTGAACCAGCTTTCTTGGCCCCTCCTCCCTCCAGGGCCTAATCCCATGGGACTCTTCCAAGCATATCCTTCTTCTTTGGAAGAGGCCACAGTCTGCTTTCCTGAAGTCCAGGGTGGTGATCCTGCTTTTTGCCCTGCTCCCTCCTCTCAGGATCCCAAACTCCACCATCTCATTGTCACTGCAGCCAAGGGTACCTTTGACCTTAACATCCCCATCAAGCCCTTCCTTGTTTGTGAGCATGAGGTCCGGCAGAGAAGCTGTCCTTGTTGGATCCTCTATCAGCTGGGTTCCTTTATCATGTTGACCCTTCTATCCCAGTACATTTCCTGTATACAGCAACTGAATGAATGAGTCCTTTAGTTTAGAGGAAAGCTAGAGTGCAGAAATTGATCAGAAAGTCAAAAATAATGTTGTTGCTTGATAGACTCAGACTGAAACTCCTCTGCCTTGTCTCCAACAATACACCAATTTATGGGCTAAGAAGCCTCAGAAAGTAATGTAAGTAGTTACTAAGTTCAGGAACAAAGAATATCTGGTAACCTATGGATTACAGTTTTGGTTTTGCTTGACCTGGGTATCTTGGAAGGAGTAAGCAATACTTGAAGCTTTTCTGGGACAGTAAACTGTTGATACGTATGTTGCCCATATGTATTATTTGATATTTACTGATGTGTAAGATCATACTGCAAGCTTACCCTCATTTGATGCACTTACAGGGTAATTCTTAGCACTATGGCCACATGTCTCCTGAATTCTGCAGGAATTTGAACTGTGGAAGTTTCAGACATTTAAAATGTCTGAAATTTCCTGTAATCACACTCACCCAGTCCAGAGGCATATCCATACAGACAGCAGAAATAGTAAGTAATACGATTTCATAAGCCTAATTTCCCCCAAAAGCTGTGCTGCAATCAGGACAAACACATAGGTTTAACTTTCATATGAAAATAATAGAACATCAGGAAACAAATTATTTATCAAATGGGAGAGCTGGCTGCACAAGCATCTAAAAAATTATTGCAAAACTGAGATTAAATATTGCCACTTTAGACAAACACCATCCAGTTGCCTTTTATAAAGATAATGATAGTATTCCTGGAGAGAATAGTTCAAGGTTGATACTGATATATGAAATAAATCTGCAGTGTGTTAGAAGCTGCAGAGTGCAAAGACTTCTGCTGTCTTTTGGTTACACAACTTTCATCACTGGGGTGGGAAGCTCCTCTGTTTTCACCATGATTAATACAGAAAATCTTGTTCCCTTGCACCTTTTACTAAGTATATGTCAATGGCCTAGTATAAAAGGCTACTGATTTATAGTCAAAAGCTGAAAAAAAACCCCAAACCCTAAGTCTCTTGGCCTATTTAAGTAGAGCATCAGAAGAGTGAGTCAGCATACATTTCAGTGAGGAAAAGGAGAAATTAAATGGCGGATTTTAAAATCTTTTCCAGATTATAAAAGACTGTCTCTTGTCTTGATATTTCTACTGAATTCAATCTTCGAGTTCAAACATCTCATGTGCTTCTCAGTCAATGAAGCGCAACCAACAAAACTGTACTGAACCTAATTTTGCTTTTATGCTGCAGTTCAGATATACCATAATTCGGCTCAGGTTCTATCAGATTAATCTAATTAAAAGCAGATCTCTGAATAGAACTAATTCAAACATGGCAAAGTGATGGCTGAGCCCTATTTTAATGGCATTCAAGGTTACAGTCATACAGATCTTTGGACCAAAGAGCCTAGAAAAAGTAGAAATCCTTTTGCCAAATCATTAATGAATTTCTAAGACGATAAGGGAGTTACTTTTCCTGTAGACATATGGCGTTACATTTGCTTCGTATATTCATCTATAAACAGCAATTGTTACATGTCAAAAGATAAACAGCTAGATAGACAGAATGCTGATGCAATTTAAATTCCTATGTTCAAAAGGAATTTTTTTCTTTTTTTTGAGTGGTTGTATGTTTCTACTCTTCTAATAAGGCTTCTGAGAACTGCATTATGCATTGACAAAAAAAATGAAAGAAAAGCTTTTGTTTCATATTTGGTACTTTTTCTTGTTTTACAAATTCTCACTTCAGATGAGGTAGCTGACTTTAAACCCTGAAGACAAACAGAAACCTTAATTCTTTAAAAGGGTGGAAACACAACTGCCCTTAGTCATTCTATCAATGTCACAGTTTAAAGAGTGACATTGGTAAACAACCAATCCCTTAATAGGGTCTTGGTAGTTAACCGAACATTACAAAGACAATGGCCCAGTAGTCCATTGATAGGTAGGACAAGATTGTGTGCTTTCTTTTGGCAAATAGAAAGCCTAGTCTCTTTTCCAGTCCCCTAGATAGAAATCAGATGCATATGCACATATAGAGCACACCTTCATTCTTCTTGCCTAGGCCTAATACCTCCTTACAGGAGGTATTTCAGTTTTGAGGAAAAAATAAGAGGAATGAGATGCAGTACCAGTTAAGAAATAATTATCAGGAGTACTGGGCATAAATTGCATGGCTTACCACATTCATGCATGAGTATCTAATTAATTTACACGAGTGCCCAAGCAGTTCATGTCTGAGTCCCCAATTAGTTCACATGTGGGTACCCTACTAGTTCTTGTGTGTTTAATTAGTGCACGCTGTGACAGCCTGACAAATTATAGGCATTGTCTCAAACATTCATTAAAGAACTTTGGTGGAAAAGATGCCTCTGTAAAAACGCTGAGTTGTGTGAACAGGACAATGTGGCCGGAGAGAAGGGCCCCGCAGAGGGTGGGACCGCACTTCTCCAAGGCTGCAGTTCCTTATCTTAAGTGACCACAGCGTATGCACCTGGAAGCCAAGGCTGGAATTCCTTATCTTAAATGACCACAGCGTATGGGCACAGAAGCCAAGGCTGCAATTCCTTATCTTAAGTGACCATGAGAAGGAGCACAACGTATGCGCCTGGAAGAGAGGGCCCTGCAGAGGATGGGACTGTGCTTCTATCTTATGCAGTCATGCCAGCAAGTAAAGAGAGGCAACTTCCCAATGAACCCCCCCCCAGCTCACTGACTGATTCCAGAGAAGCCCAGGAACGTGAACTGCGCATGTCGAGACCACCGACTAACACACTATAAAAGAAGGAAGAATGAATGCTCGGCGCGCGCCCTCCAGAACTGGATCTCTACGCTGGCTGGACCAACGCTGGACCCAGGACTGGTGACTCCCTTTTCTTCTCTCTTTTCCTTTTCTTTCTGTCTTTATTTCTGTCTTTTCTCTCTTTCTCGCTCTTTTTCCTCTCTCTTTTCCACAAGTCCCTACACCCCATCCTTTGAAACATAAACTGTTGACCAAGTCTGAGACTAGGAGTGGATCTAGCCGCCCCTGGGCTCCTCTCTGAGAAGGAGTTCAGAAAGCAAGAGGGTCTACTCTGAACCTCGTGACTCAACGGGAGGGATTCCCTTCTGTTCCTTTTTCCACTTCTTTTTCTACACCTCTCTTCTCTTTTCAAACAGTGGCTAAAAGACATGATGCAAGGTTCATATTGATAAATTCATTTGTACTTGGGCAAGGTTAGCTAGGTTGAATAAATGTTGATTGTTGTTTGAACTCCCCTGGTGTCGGTTCACCTTAATTCCGACAAAGGAAATCCACGAATCTGAGTCGCTCCAACTTTGGGACGCGACGCACGCATGGGTGCCCAGGTAATTTATGCATGGATGCCCAATTAGTTCACACACGTGCACCCAATCAGTTAATATATGTGTTTGCCACAGATTGCAGGGTTTAGGTAGCCAGTCACACATGGGTCCAAAGGGCTCTGACACCAGTGTCAGCAAGTCACCATGTGCCAGAACTTCAGGTAGTCAGAGGAGCACTTAGTGCCTGTGCTCAGACGTGTCCAGAAAGAGCGTCAGCTGCTAAGGAAGGAGCCACGTGAGGAGAAACATGCTGGGAGACACTAGAAAACACTCATGGCAGGAGAAACTGCTGAAGAAACATGCAGCTGGAGCTGGAAAAGTGGGAAACTTTTGCTGAGCTTTTCCAGTTTTAAAAACTATTTACTCCAAATGAGGCAGAACAGCCGTGGACTCCGCGTCTCCTACATCTTGGCTATTTCCTTAATCATTCTGCTCTAGTCTCTTTCTCTTTCCCTAACTCATTCTCTCTCATACTGACACATCTTCCTAGTGAAAAAGAAAAATAAATATTTCAGTCTTATTTCTGGTATCTTCAACTGCCATTGACAGTCAAGCAGGTGGAATATGGATTAGGGTAGCCAAAAAGGGATCAGACACTCTACCTTTTAGTATGACAGTAAACTTCATGCTTTTTGGAAGACAAATACTGCAGATGTAATGTTATAGATAAATGTTTGATAGGAATAAGTTAATACAAAATGCTCTAGTAGAAAATCATCTACTAGTATAAATTTGAAATTGGTTTGTTGCATTCTTACTTCTACACCAGCATCACGTAAAATGTAAACCTAATAATTTCAGCTGTGTTAGAGAAAAAGTCAGAATCGTAGTCACACAGCAAGCACACACACACGTATATGTATATAAATATGCACACAGACTTACTTAAATGCTACCAGTCATTTTTGACAAAGCATACTCATAACAATATATATACATTAGTTAGCCAGCATTGTGTAATTTATTCAAAATTGTAACTCACAACAATTTAAGAGGTCTTTGGTGTTTCCTTTATAAAGTTGCACAAACAAAAACGTCAGAGCACTAACAGCTCAGTGTTTCAGAAATGCAATTATGCCACATGCAGTGATAGCAAGCATGCCGCAGTATCATATTTCAGTCATGCTGGACTCTGCAATATGCTATCAAATACTTAACCACTGACTGCCCATATACTTCCTATTTGGAGATCTCTCTAGTGTGCTAATTAGTTCAGAGTCTAGCTGCCAAAATAAAATGACATAAAAGACTAATGCATCATAAATATACCACCTGAGTAAAATAAAAAAAACCCATCTGTTAAAGAGCTTCAAACATTCATTTGCTATTGTGGGAAAACAAAGTAATGAATAAAAAGGTAAAAGCAAAAAGGTAAAAAAGCAGGGAATAAATGTCCATTTCTTCCTCTTTTCTAGAATTGGATCAATTCGTTCTGCTAGATGGCTTCTTTTTTCTATGTAGCAGGTCCAAATATGGGCTAATTTGCACACAGTAGTAGCAGTTAGGTCTGGTCTTCTGGTGAAAGACATGAGGAAAAAGGATGGTATTTTTCCCTGAGCTTCATCACCTGTGGTCATTACAGAGGGTGGAAAAAGTTTCTCATCTCAGCATGTAAGGGTAAAAAAACCCCGTAACTCAAAAGACGTCTGTCCTGGCTGAAACACCAATAGTACAGATTTATATCAGTGCTTACTCATCCAACCTGAGGAGGACAGATGCCCTGTCATATATTACAGCTGTCTGAAATAGCTACTCCACAGGGCACAAGTGGGACTATAGAATTTCCATGTAAAAATTAGTAAAATACACTGAGCAAAATTAGCAGGTTTAGGGTCACAATTGGTAAAGCACTCAAGGATGCAGCCAGATGTCAACATACAATGCATTTCTGAGTAATTACAACATTTCTAATTTTCTAACAACAGATTGCTTTAAAATGAATGATAAGCAGCACTTTTGATCTGAAGTGTTTTGTAGCATTTTTGTTTATTATTGAATAACTACATTGACATGGCAGCTTTTTAAAGGCGGCTGAAATGCTTCCTACTAGTAACAGTCGCAATCTAGAGAAGAACATTCTATTGTTAATGCAAAATAATAAAATATTACAATAAAAGTCTTCCTAGATATATGCTAAGCAGAATAATGATAAATGCATTTCTTGTGTCATATTAAATCTCTTTAACATGGTGTTATGGCTTTGTGTGGCGCGGTTGGTTTTTTTGGTAGCAGGGGAGGGGTGGCAGGGGTGGCTCCTGTGAGAAGCTGCTGGAAGCTCCCCCGGCTCCAAAAAGTCGGACCCGCCTCTGGCCCAGGCCGCGCCCATCAGTGAC
>VYZV01038125.1:45364-66420 GCA_013401275.1 Pandion haliaetus | reverse complement strand
GATCTTGCAAAGAACTACGTCAAGAAGATACATTTGAACTTAAAAAACTTTTTGTGTGTGTGTGTGTGTGTGTGTGTGTGAATAGCCTGGGTGTTAAACAGAAAGTTAAACTTCAATATGAAGACTTCCTTCATCCTTTACAAATGTGGCAGTATGGGCTGGAAGACAACTGAAAGGGTCATCTAATACAAATACCTTGAGCGAGGATGAGTCCATAGCAAAATCTTTAAGATCATGTATGTTTCTGAGACAAGGAAAATACCTGTGGTTTTACTTGTTAACAGTTTTATGTCCTCTTTCTCTGCTGTTTTGGAAATTTAAGAAAACTGGGTGGCCTTCCATTGATACAATCCAATTTAGGTGGTCTTTAAAAAAAAAAAATTGTTCTTGCAGCTGGTCAAATTGAAAGGAAAATATGAAAAGTGTTATACAACATAGCTAGTTCATTTATTTAGATACATAGTCCCAGGATGTGAGCTTGATATTTTGTAATAATTAATAAGTTGCTATCTAGTACACTGAGAACAATATAAAAAAATTATTGAAATGGTCTTCAAATTAATGTGTAATTGTGATATCTAAAAAAAAAAAATCCAGTTTCATTTATTGCACAAGAGTATCTTTGGAATCCAAAGCACTCTGGTTTGTTCACTATTGATACTGATGCACCTTATAATTTAAAACTGTCAACCAAAATTTTCCAAAATGGGCTATTGAGATAAAATTCCTAGCTTCATACTTTGGTGTCTGATTTTCAAAAGAACTTGAGTAGGCCAGTGGTTCTCTGAAGGGTCTACAGAAGATACTGTACTTTTTCTGTCATTCAAATCTGTTTTTTTTTAAACTGATGCTTTCATTATGAACCTTGGTTCTTGATTCAGAAAAACACTTAGAATCTTACTCAAGGCCCAGCAGGTTTAAGGTACATGTTTGAAGCCAGGATGCACTTCAGTGCCTTCTTGAATTGAAGTATCAAGAAAGTAATGTTTTCCCCTTAAAAATCTCATTATAATAGCAAAAGAGCATCTTTCCAGAGATTAAAATACAGCTCTTTTCTGAGAGAAAGCTGCTTGCTGATTCGCAAAAGGCAAATGTTAATGGATTTACACCCTTAATGACTCATGTACAATAGGGATAAAAAATGAGAAGAGAAACGCTGAAGTGATTCCAGGGTGATTACATCCAAATTATACTGCTCGTTTCTTTCAGAACAGAAAACAATGGCAGGCTAATGAGAGCTCTACTTCTTCTTAATACAATGAAGCTATTAACCAACTGGATCTGTGAACTTTTGCTTTGCAGTTTGCAGCTGTTCAAATGGCATTATAGAGATAAAACAGTTAATTTCTATTAGCTCCTGAAGTCACATAAAAGCCTAGAAAACTGTTGTGGGTGCAGTTATATTTTCAGTGATGCATTACTTCATCCAGCCTTGGGTCTAAAATAATAGCATAAAGTCACTATCTGGCCATTATCTCCTTTCAGTAATATGCTGCTTTTTCAAAACCCATAATAAAATTATTTATGGATTATTTGCAGAATTCATTCCCTTCTTTATATCAGGTTTCAATAAAGATAATATCAGTCAGGGACAAGACAACACTAAATGTCTTCGTGCAACACTGCTTTTGTGCAGTAAAATAATCTTATCGCTTCTGGGAATGACACTGAGTGGGTTAAATTATGGCCAGGCAAGCTTGAAGCAGAATGCAGGGTTTTATGTGTGTAAGCTTAGTGGTGATTAAAATATTTAAGTCAGCCAGGGCTGTAATCTGAGATTGGTGTTCCCTGATTAATATTTGCAGGAGTTGGGAGCAAGGGGGTAGGGACAGGGACTAGCAGGTGCCTTTTTCCCCAAGCTGGAAAATGTCAGCACCTCATTTTTAAATGTTTAACAAAAGAAACACAAAAATTATAATAAACTATTTCAAGGGACTCCAAAATTAGAAGATAGCTTTTGATAGAGGCAAAGATTGCATCTTTGGGTGTTTTCCTTTAAATACAGCTGTGAGTGTATGTAGTGCTGTCCTGCAGATCCCAGTGAAACCCAAATTCAGTACCTCACTGCTACCTTCCTGCTCTGGTTATTGTGTGTGAGAGAGTAATGGAAATGTGTCGATCTTTACGTATTCATACTGTCCACTTCTAGGGTGTGTGTGTCTTGTGCTGATGAGGGATTTAGGAAGCAGATGCAATGCAGTGCTTGCGACACTGTTGTGGCATAGCCAGATCAGTCAGTAAAATTGCTGCCTGTTGGTTGAGGCTTGCATGCAGATGAGAGCGAGCTGGATCAAAGGGGAGGAACGCAGAGAAGACGTTAGCTGGCAGAGGGAATCGACCAAGTTCTGTTAGGCATAATATGAGATGCTGTGCCCAAGTACTGAGTGCCCTCTGTCAACTGGGTTCTGAATTTGGGCGTGTGGTGACTCCTATCTGCTTCTGGGTTGCAGCAGTAGAGCCACCACTGTTTCTATTTCTGTTTGGCCAACTGGCCTGTGTTACTGTACTTTGTCAGAGCTGCATCTTTCCAACAGGGTACAAGGTCTTGCACTTTTTTTTTATGTGGTTTGCTTTTCTGTGAATTCATTAGGTTTATCTTCAAATGGGCAGGATCTACAACCTGAGTACTGATACTACAGGAGCCGAAAGATTCTGAGTCACTCGTTATCTAAATACCTATGAAGTAGCTATAGGCAAGAACAAATGCTGGCTGTTTTTGAGTCTCTTCAGGACTTCGATGTTCAAGTTCTCATTAGTTTTTCTCCTAAGTATACACTGTGTTGGATTTGTTCAGTCATTCTCCCTAGCCTCTCACCAAGAGCTATATATAACCTAGCAATATACACACTATATTCCACGACCGCATTGTCACAAAGGAACCATTCATGTGTGTTCATGACAGTCAGAATGTGTTGGATACTGCATTTCATTAGGGAAAAAATTACAGCATGCCAGTACTTTCCATCTAAAGAATGTGTTTAAAAATAGAACGTGATTCTAGAGAACTTCCAGGCTCACAAATAGCAGGCATACTACAGTTTATCTCCATTTCCTAAAGGAACACTATCTGAGTGGTGTACTGAACTTTGGACAAGATAGTAGGGTGTTAGGATTCAGAGTAACTGATGACGAGCCATGAGAAACACCAGGAAAGCTTATGATGATTTTGTGTTAAGGATCCGTCCAAATGTGTTGGTGGGATTTGTTTAGTTTGTTTTTAAAGGCCATCGCTGCCATTACAGTAAGTCCAAAAGCAGTATTCACATATTCCTGAATTTACTCTCAGCCATAAATTATCTCTTAGTGATACAAACATTGTAAAATAGGAGTGGTTCGTTTTCCAGACCTAGTCAGTCATTCAGACTTTGATTATAGTTCTTTTAGTCTTTGTATAAGAAAGTGGGAAGAGGTAGAGAGATTAATAGAAGTTCTTTAATTTTTATCAATTTTAAACTGTTAGGTAATAGTTTGATTTCAAAATTTCGCTGATTTCTTCCATTTTTATGGATTATGTAGATTGAAAATGTTAGGTCCTCACAACAAACACAGTGAGTCAATACATGTGTTTAGTGTGTATGATATGTCAGAACTTTATTACGTTAGTGATATAAAGGCACTGCATATCTTCTTTTGAATTGCGTCTGTTGCGATCATGGTGATGGCAGATTGATGCATTGTTAGCTGTTTGGTGGTGGGAAGCACAAGATGATAGAAAAGTGGAAGAAAACATCTGTCTTGGAAGTGTATTGGTTAAATAGTTCAGACTCTTTTGTACATTGTATTTCCACTGTCTTTTGCAGTCTGATGCAAGCACTTCTCTTATAACAAGTTTTCTTTCTGGCAGCAGCTAAGACCTCATGCATCTGGTAACATGAGAACAGGTATGTATCATCAGGAGGTCACGTGGTGTGAAGCACGGGGCTATATTATTAGGCTAGGAAATATATGTCACATATGTTGGCTTCTGTAAATGCAAGTCCCCTAGCAGGTAGCACACTCTTAGCTGCAGTGCAGCAGCCATTCCACTGCTTTGTAATCCTCTTGATAGATCTGTACTCCACTTTAATTAGATAAATATAAATTGAACTTAATGGTAGGATTTATCTGACGCTTGTGTCAGCATGCTCCTGTGGCAGTGTCGTGCTTTCTGGCCAGACAGGCAGTAGAAATGGAAAGCGGGGCCTGTGTGAAACCAGTGGAAGAATAACTATGGCTAGTGGTGACAGAGGGAGGGATGTGGCCTTGGTGCAGCTCTGGGACATGCTCAGCCATTGGGATGTTTTGTGAAGCTTTTTGTCATGAAGCTGCTCAGCCCTAGTAGATATCTCAAAAGGGAAAAGCTGCTGTGACAGTAACCACACTCCTCCCTTTCTGGGTATATGGAAGCTTAAATTATTTAATCTTTTACCTGTTTCTGTGAATTCAGCAATTGCACCAGAGGTTTATTCTATGCAATTTATTCTACTGTTATTCCAAGTTTCCTGAAGTTTTTTGCTCCCACTTCTGTGTAAAAACTTTGTATTGCATTAAAACCTTGCTGCTAGAAGTGCACAACTGCATATATTAATAATTGCATCTGTTAGCTGGGTTGTATATAGTCTTAATTAAGGCAATTTCATCTGCCAGAGGGCCTTGTCCTTCTTTGTTTTTCTCAGACAGATTGAATTTACATTAAGCTGACTACAATCAGAGATTTCTAATGAAAATGAAAGTCCCACAACAGAATCTTCTGCCCTGTTATTGGAACATGAAACTAGCTGTTTCTACTTCCTCCATGTTGACTTAAAATATATAGGCAAGACCATTGTAACTTGGAAGCCTCACTCTTTTACTCTGATATTCAGTGTACTCTGGGTCTCTGAAGCCTAAGAATGTCCAAGAAGCAAAGTGTTGCTTTTGAAAATGGAAAAATCATCTCTTGGAGTTAGGTATATGGTATTTCTGGGATGAGAAATCTTGGCAGAGATGTTTATAGTTAGTAGCCAAAGTGTTTGTTCAGTTAAACAGTTTCATATTCTGCACAGTGTACGGTAGATTCACATATATCTGCCACATAAATATGACATATTTACATATTGAATTTCTTAGGCTTAGTTGTTTTAGGTATCTTCACGTGGTGGAGGAATCATCGTCTTGCCTCTCTCCTTTTCTCCACTGCCTGTGGTTAAAACTTGCCTTCTGGCATGTGTTTTACTCCTTGGTGCTATTGTACGACAGGCACTATTCTCTCGAGCATGGAGACCCTCTCCATGACCTGAAGAGTCTAAACCTGAAAAGAGAATCAAGCTCAGAGCTTGATCAGCATCGTGTTTACTGGACCAGTCTGATTCTTTTTCTTTCCAACCTACCTGTTGGTAGGTTGATCTGGAAGGTCACATACCTTCCTTGCACCCCTCTTTTAAATTGCCACATAGGACTAAATACACTGCTGTTTCTCCTTGCAGTTATATAGGCAAGTACTGTCAGTGTCTTCCATCTTGCTGCATTCCTGCTGGGAGAGGCAAGGCTCCTTGAGAGAGTAAGACAGGCTAGTTCAGGACTGTCTCCCTTAAGAGTACTCCCAGTCACTCTCTATCCTCATCAGGGACCCCTGCTTCTCTTGTAATATTCAGGAGCTCCACTGAAATCAGAGTGATGCCAATGCACTGATGAATGTATACCATATGCTTATTAGCATGGAGGGCCTTTGCTCAGCTTTAGCCACATTCTTGACTCTCTAAAAATCAGTACAGCTAAATGGAAAAGGACATTTGCATCTTCCTTTTTCTTTTAAAAAATTTTGCATTAGATATTTCAGTTTCTCGAAAGATATTAAACAATGGCAAGCAAAAGACATCAAAGAAAAGAGATTAATCTCTTGAAATGATACATTGCAAGGTTGTTTAAAAATGCTCAGGCTATAGCATGTGCTTTTGTTAACAAGTATAGGAAATTGAGATAAGTCCCATTTCTACAGAGCCTACCTCTCTAGGCTCAGTGGATTGTGTCCAAGATCCTTCAAACAAGGGTCTCATTTTGCATTAAAAAAAATTCTCTGTAAAATCAGAATAGATTATGTTTCTACTTTCTTTGCTCTAAAGAAAGAGCAGTGGGGGATTTGGTATTCACGGCTTCTATAGCTTTGGAAAACTGTGTAAGGTCCTACATAACACGCCTTTTGTAACTGTGTTACAAAACTTCAGCAGAAAGATACTTGCACAGCATATAGACTTACATTTGGCAAATTAGCATCTTGTAGTTTGTCACCATTAATTAGAGGGATGTTTATATTAAAAAACTATAATGAGAAGCTTAACCCTTGATCATTGAGCACTTGACTCGCAAGGAATTTTTCTTCCCCCCAGACCAGAATGATGCAGCTATTTCCCAGATCTTCGTGAGGGTGATTTCTTGCCCTAAATTACCATCGGAATTGCTGTATCTTCCAGGCAGACATTGCTTAACTTACTGTGGGACATTAGGAGCGGTTTGGCTCAGTGTAATGTCACATGGTGCTTGAAACAGTGTGTCAGGTGAAGCTGTAAAGCTGTCAGGTCATTGGAGGATTATGAAATTACTACTTGAATAAGAGAGCACCTTGGAATAGTCCCTTTAAAATATAAGGGGAGAAGTAAGGATCCCCTTGGCCACATTTGCATTCAGTAATAAAATGCAGCTTGAATTAAAGCCCCACAGCACACATACACACAAGTACTGAGAATGCAATAGCAAACAGGTCACCCATGTGACAGTGCTTATGCAGCTGCTTTTATGGTACATATGAGGTATGTCCTAAATTCTTAAAGGAGGCAGCAAAAACTTTGGTAGAAAGGAAAGAAGCAGCCAAACACTTTGTCTGGTGTTCTTTTCCTTACTGAAAGCTTGCCCTCCTGCAAGGACCCCCAGCCCCACTCCCACTCCCCTGCTGGATGTGTGTAATATTATAGTGTGAAGATCTAGAAAATGGCATAATGTAAGTCTACCCTTAGTGAAATTTATAGTGTTTGAGAACTAAATGGTTGCTTGCTTAGCATAAGAGAACTTACTGAATAACCCCGGAAAATGAGAAGACTATGACAAAGATGCATGTAACTATACAGTGGCCTCTACTTAGCAGTTGCAATGTTAAGAGAGTGGGGAAGAACTCAATTCTCAGGATCTGCATGGGTGGAAGGTCACTGGGTTATGTATGGAGGCATAACATGGTAAAAATGGCATAATGGTGATGCACAGGAACTTACTTTGTTGAGGTCTGTGTTTTTGGCATTTGCTTAATTTGCAGTAAGTTCTTTTAAAAATCTAAATCCTTGTTTAGTTGCAAGTTCTGGGCGGGGGGGGGCGAGGGCAAGAATTGATCCCTTTGTAAAGTACTTTTGGCTTTCCTGTCCTTTAAAATCAACAAAAACCAAAACACAAACCCGTGCAGATGAATTCACTTTAAAAAAATCATTAGAAAATGTAGTAGTCCAATCCATTTAGGATCATAGCTGAGGAACTTGCTTTTCATACTACTTCTATCTGACTCTCACTGCAGACTGGGAATAAAAGAGCTAGAAAAGCACATCATGGTGACTCAGACATCCAGACTTCTTCCTGTGTCTTTATGGTCCCTGAATTCTGGACACCATTGGAATGCATGATATCATCAGTGGATTGTAAAACAAAAGGGAAAAGAGGAAAAAATAAGATGGTAAAGATAATTGGTGAGACAGAGGTGAGGAGCAGGCTCAAGGCTGAGAAAAGCAGGAAAATGTTGAGATTGGAGAAAAGGAAAATTCTTTGGGTGAGGCGCAGGTGAAAAAAGGAAGCAATAGGAAGATAAAGAATGTGAACACAGACTGGAAAATAAAAGTTGGTGGAAGCCATTCCAGGACAACAGTTGAGGAAGGTTTTGAGGATCAAGAGTAGAGAATAGTAGAAAGAAGATAAGGTGGAAGGACTTTCTCTCCCGTGAAGAAATGGATGAAAAGCATAAAGAAAATCTACCCTAAGACAGAGTGAATGGCCATTCAGTGATTCCACAGCCAGTGTTGTGTAGGAGCCATGTAAATGGGAAAGAGACATCATTAAATTAGAGGGAAATGAAAACTGCAAAAGCAAGAAGAAAGTCTTACAAAGAAGAGAAGGTTGGGAAGAATTTAGGTTAATGAAAAAACCCCCACCACAAATCCATTCTTTCATCCGTATCCACACTGTAAGGACCCTGAAGGGGTCCTCGCAGACATTACTGTCCCTGTACAGCCCCTCTCAGGGCTCCCTCCAACCAGCCCATGGGCCCAAGACCCCATTTCAGCTCCTTGGGGCCATCAGCCCCTGCTCCAGCAACACTGCAGCAGGGCTGGTCTCCAGGTCCCCACAGCCCTGCCCTGCTGAGCCATGCCCACCTGTGAGCCCACATCCCAGCCTGGCTTTGGACCATCCCCAGGGAGTTGTCCAATGCCTGGGGCTGGGCCTGGGGCTGCTCCTGGCTGAGGGTTGGGATGGGTCCTGGCTGCCAGGGGCTGCCCCAACAGCCCCTATGGTGCTGTGCCACTCCTGGTGCCTGGTCCTCATGGGGCTGTGCCTTGACACACACATGGCTGGCCCTTGATTGCCTAATAATTTTTGCTCCTACTTTAAAACACAGGGAGGTCAAGCAATGCTGATGTCAGCGTTCATGAATTATTGGGAAAATGCTGATTGAGTTGCATGGAGAGTGCCAGTTAGAGGAGCAAAGTTTGTAGAATGTTGGTACTGTGCTTTTATTAAACTAAGAATCCCAAATGTTTGGATATACAGTAGCTTTCCTGGGTCTAACCATGTCTCTCTATGTCCTTAAGACTGTTCTTGTGGTCCCAAAACTGCTGTATATCCTAAAGGAGAATGCAGTCTACTAAAGACCTGAAGGTTTTTTTCCTGGAGGGAAGTTACTGGAAGCAGTGTTGCTTATACCTTTGCTGGTGAGTTGGAGGGAAAAAGTGGAAGGTTTTCTGATTGTGCTGAGTTGCTTTAGTTTGTAGATTAGAAGTGTGAAATTTAAATGCCCAACTGAAGTGAGTGGAAAATTGCATAAGAAATGCGTTTTGGATACTTGTGTTATCCAAAATAGCTTAATATTCTTTTCTCAGATTACAGACTTTGAAAAGAGAGAGGAGGAATATTTGTCCTATTAGGGAGATGCAGGTAGGCTAGTGAAGATGCTCAACTAGGACATAGTAGAATAAAAAGAATGTAAAGCCTATTTGTTTAATAGTAGTCCTCACATGACTGTGTATGCTGTTGCCTTGCCTTCAGAAACATAAATCAGAACTTGAAACTGGCTAGAGAAGAACAGTAAAAATAATGAAAAATAGGAATGGCAATACAACACTAACAGATACAGATTTTCAGATTTTCTTTTTATACACTTGAAGGAGTCAAAATTCTAAGATTGCAGTGAAAACTGGTTGTTACCTTCTAGTTTGTATGATAATGTGAGAAAAAAGGAATGCTCTTGGAAATGAAGTGCATCAAAAAGGCGGTAATGCTTCAGTGAAATTCCCAGTTTCATTAATACCAATTTCGGGGAACTGGGTTTGAAATCACTGCACAGATCATACAAGGCAATTCTCAAGAGTGGGCTGTTCCCCAGGCTCCCATTTGTCTTGCTGAGCATTCTAGATGAGGTAATGATAAAAACAATAATTAAAAAGTCATTTGTTCTGCAGGATTGGGAGGATTGAGTTGATCCCTTGCAGGGTCACGAGGATTGTTTTTCCTCAATATGTAATGTTGCACAATTGATTTAAGCCTATAGTTGTTATTACTTTTTGGTTACGTTTCATTCTAAAGCTGTTAATCAGTGTGGCTGCTCTAATGCAATAAAAATCGACTTACATGATAGATGTTAGCTTTCATTTAATTGCTGTTTTTCCCCTTTTTTCCCCTTTTCTCTTTTTTTTTCTGTCCAAATAGTTAATCTGTTTGAAACTTTAGTCTTGAAGTTACTTCTTGCTAGCTGATTTGGCAATTTCTTAACTGTACGTCCAGTAATACTCAATTTATCAGTGTATTCAAGATGATAATTTCATTTATTTTCTGTTTGCTCCAGATCAGAGTGTAAATGGTGTCGCGCAGTTGAAAGTTTCATAGTTGGAGAAAATAGAAGTACTTATTTGAAGTGGGGGAAAAATACTGTGCTGCATATACAGAGAAAATTGCATCTCTTTTTTTAGTAATGATAAAAATAACAAGAATAAACATTCACACACTTGCACATGCAGTGTAGATACAGAAGAAATATTTCAAATTGGATGATTTATTTTTTGCAAAGCCAGCACAAGGCATCAAAAGCACCTATTTAGTGAGGCTCAATATGAACCAGTAATGGGATGTAACTATGAAGAAGGAAAATTAAAGTGTAGGCTGTCAGGCAAGGTATTTCCAGTAGACATAAAATTATTAATACCATTGTATTAAGTCACTGATGAGAATTCTTCTGTAATTTTGCTTGTAGTTCTTGGCCCTATTGTTCAAGAAGCGTGAGTTTAAACTGGTGCATGTAAAAGTGAAGGCTGTGGGCTGATTATAGCAAAGAAGAGACTGTTTTGTGAGAGATTTGGAAGAACTTGGCTTGTTCAGCCTAGGACAATAAATACATGGAGTGTGCCCTTTAAAAATGTCAAGGGGGTAGATGTCAGGGAAGGACAAGAATTAGCTAAGCTTGAGAACAGCATTGGCACTAAAACAAAAGGGTATAAACTGACCCTGAATAAACTTAGCCTGGAAATTAGGAGAGGGCTAATTCTCAGAGGAGCAGGACTTCAGGCTGCTACTAGGTACAAAGATGAGGGATGAAAGAGAGCTATGGTAAAAGTGGACCTTAGTAGGTTGGTGGATACTTTCAGATGACGTCTGTGGTGAGAGAACCAAGGGTGGAAGCAAAGGCCCAGTTTGGTTTTGTTCCTGTGCTTGTATTCAGATTGTTATTTCACTGGAGAGAACCAAAGGGGTTACCTGGAGTACTTTGCTTATTGTCCTGGAGACAGTTTTCATATAAGATCCCTATTTGTTGTATTTCTATTTCAAGCCATTGAGCAAATAACAAGTTGATAGTTCCTTTTCTTAAATCACTGTGATCAATATTTTTTCAGTTGCTGAGCTATGCCTCATTGGAGTGCCAACACTTAAAGTGAACTTTAGCAAGCTGAAATACTCAAGCTAGTGCAGGCTCTTCCAGACATATGAGTGACTCTGCTCTGGCATTGCCACCAGCAGTGGTGACAGTAGAGAGGTATGGGAAGGTGCAAGAAGCAGTAGCAGCCTAGGAGGAGAGGCAAGGATGCAGCCCGAGGCAAGTGATGGTAGGGAGGTGAGAAGGCATCCCTAGCCTTTCTGGCCAGGGACAGATGAGGTGGGCAGCATTAGCAGGCAAAGATGCAGCTTTATGTGGCCAGGAGGGGCGACAGGGGAGGTCAAGGGTGAAAAACACCCTTGAGAAAACAGGGAAGAGAAAAGCTGAGGACCGAGGGCTGGTAGGACACTATAAAGAAGTACACAGGACGAGGAGAAAGTAGTAACAGAGTAGTAGTAGTGAGTCACATCCCAAAGAGCAAGGTGAACAGTAAGATGCAGTTGCTTCCCAGTGCACTTGAAGTTGACTCTACAGAGAAGGATTTTGAGAGGGTGATACTGCAGATAGTAGAAAAGTTGTTCTGTGCTAGTGTAGGGATTTGTTCCATCTTTGCTGAAAAGGTGGGAAGTGTGTGTGGATTTCTGACTTCTAAACTATCTTTCTGCAATGCTTTCTTCTCAAGAACATTTTTTCTAAACTTTTTTTTGTACTGGTTTCTACCTCACGTCTTGGTTGGGCTCCCTCATTTAGCAGGGGAGTAGTTGACTTCCTTATCATGTGAACCTTACAATGAGAAACTCTTTGCTGTAAGCTCTCTAGTAGAGGCAGAAAGTTCTCTCTGTGATCGTGTTCTTTAGGAAATCTCTGTTTAATCTGTATCTTGTTCTTTTTAAGTTGTATCTTTGTGCCATGGACACAGTGCTCATGCATTCATTGTTTGAAACGACTGTGCTGTGAGCAGTAAAAACTTCACATGGGCATGTGTAGGCTGAAAATCATAGAAGTTGCCTCCGGGCAGGCTAGGAAGCCCATCCCCAGCTGCCATGGGCTCCCAAACCTCTATAAAAACTACCAGATATGGCTGGCTCTGACAGTTGTATTTTATTGATTACTTTCAACAAGTAATTATATCATGGAAAAAACCCAACGCAGACTGACTGTCATATGCAGTCCAAAACAAATCCACAGTTTTAAGTAGTATAATCACATCTTTACCTTTTTTCTGTTCTTGAATGCCTTGCCTGATTTGCCTTAGCAACTCTAGGATAAAAACAACTTTTGTGTTTGCTCGGTGGCCATCACTATCTTACAAGAACCATTTAAGCCTTTCCTTTTCTTTGGGTTCCCCAGTTGTGTTCTTCCCCTCTTACCCCAATGTGGTGAGTTTGAGAAACCAAAGAAATTAATGCAGAATTCATAGCAACTCTGTTGTCGAGAAATAGTACCAGAAAACCAGCATATTGTATCATGGCTCCTTATGGATGCTGTAAAGTCCTTGAAGAAGTCCCATAGAATATAAGGATGTATATGTACATGTATCTATGTATATGGAAAACTTCTGAAAGGGACCTACTGAAAAAAGAATGTTGATTTTCAATCCACCCTTCACCTTTAGGTGTAAGGTTCTGTGCACCCTTAATAGAATTTGCTGAATTAATTGTTGGTGGTTCCTGTGTATTAATTGTTCTGCCTCTCACTAATGAGTAATGATCTTCTTTTTAATAATAATGGAAAAGTGACAATAGTTGGCAAAGGATTTGCTACTTTTATGAGAGTACTATGCTAGTCTTTCACACACTGATATATAAATTAGGATGTGTCCTGATAATTTGTTATTGATGAAGTGCCAGAAAGATTCAACTGCTTTTAAATATATGAAAGTAAAGAGGAAAGAAGAAAGAGAACAGAGTAATAGTCTGTACAAATTTTTTGAATGTATGAGGTTAAATCGAGAGTAAATACTGAGATTATGTTCTGTATTCTTTTACAGATCGGCTGGGCAATGTGGTGCTTTATCTGTGGATCTACACAGATTGTATTGTCAGCACTATGTGTGTGAGCTTTTTATGAGGATGAGGCTATCTAAGGTTATTACTTTATTTAACTGGATAAACTGTCAAGTTTGAAGATAGGAGGGTTTTTTTTTTTAATTCTGTGACACTTTCAACTCAGTTGAAACTGATTAACAATTGTTGATTAACAACTGGTTACTTAAGCTTATATAAGAATGTGAATTATATAATGTCATGATTTTCCAGCTTTACAATGTAGAGGTTATTACTCTTCCTACCAGAATAGTAGGGTATTCCTCTGCCATATTGCACTTCAGGAGTTACATTACAGAGAGTCGTTAGGACAGTATCCAGGAAATAACAGAACAATAACTGACTCGCAGTGTGTTGGAAGCAATTGGTAGCTGAATGCAACTCTTCTCAGCCTGTTAACAAGGATACGGTAGTAGTCCTTAAAAGGTGATGGAATTTTGTTTGCTGCTGCCTTTGTATATGAAACTATTAGCTGTGGCTAGAGGTTTATCTAGCCATATGAGCGCAAGAAAAATGCTGTATGAATATCTATTGAACAGCATACAGTTACATAACTTGGCACTTAAGGGTTGTGGTAGAGGAGAGTTGTGATAACCTAAGGAATTTATGAAGGGGTAGTTTAGCATTACCCAAATGTTACTTAAGACTGACACTTCATCTCTGATGAAGGGTAATGTATGATGCCTATCAGAGTAGTTAAGTAGTTGTTTCATTAAAAAGTGACACTGCTGATAAGAGCTCAGAAAGTTTATTCTGGGGCATTATGTCTCTGTCGATTCAGGGAGAAGAGTGCCATCTGCAGAGTCCTTAATCTTGCCTGTTACAACAGCTCCCTCATTTCCATCATGCCAGCGGTGCTCAGATGTTTGTGGACAGGCTTTACTTCTAGCTTGTGAGATCAGATGTGCTCCGCCTTTTCTAAAGAAATTGCCTAAAACCTGCTTCAGAGCAGACTGCTTTTCCATTGTGCTACTAAGAAAACTTCATCTATAAGATCCTTTCCCCAATATTGTCCAGAAAAAGATTAAGATGCACAACCTTGTCTTCATGTTGCTTTTATAATCTTCTCTAGATTAATATAAGGGAGTGGGGGAAAAAAGAGTAGCTGCTGCAAAGCAAAGAAAGCATATGCTCCTGCCCAACCAACCAACCAAAAAAACTACACTAAAAAACCCAGGCAGGAGGCTTTTATTTCTTCCCCCCCGGCCCCCCCGCCCAAGATTGAACTCAAGTTATTCTACACTCTGTGTGCTGACTGTGGCTCTCATCACTGTTTCTTAGGCAGGGAGGGAGACGTTCTTTTTGCTTCATGAATAATGGATATCCAAAGTCTCGTTTTGAAGATGCTTCATCTAGCATTCTTTCCTCCATGTGGGACAATCATCTAGATGTGTGGGCAGGTTCTAACAAACTTCTGTAGATTTGTATTTAATGTCTAAGCTTCAGCTGATGAGCTGTGTTTCCAGAATGCAATTTAAAAAGTTAAATGAAAGAATGAAAGAGATGTTAAATGCAATAGAAGTAGACAACTTTAAACTAGTAAAGCAAAACAGAAAAACTGTTTTTCACTAGAAAAACACACAGAATTGAGATTGAACAAAGGTGAAGGATCAGGGATGCCAGGAAACAGGACTATTTCTGACCACAGGGGCCAGTGACGTAACACAAGATAGCTCTTCACCTAGCATAAGGTCGCGTTGGCAAGATGCAGAGACCCTGCGCATCTTGCCAACGCTCATGTGATGCTCACAAGCACACTGCAGACTGGCAGATAGCAGTGACTTATCAGTGGCAGATGCCTGGAACCTGGGGATTAGAGCACTATTTCTGTATTTATATAAACGCTTCTCCTCCAGTGCTTCTGAAGCACGTAAGAAAGGAAACATGTCTGAACATTGTCTTTACACCTCAGCAAGAGGGGAACAGCCATGTAGGAACTGGGATTTTCCTTCATGGGGAAGAGATATTGCTGAAATTTTGTAGCTTTCATTGTGACTCGACATTGGAGCTCTAGTTATATTCAGAGGAACCGAGAACAGAATCCCAGAGAGTCTACATGCCTTGCTGTAAAGCCAGGCAGTCAGCAGAACAAGCCCACATGGCACCATGCTTGGTTGATGATCTGGCAAACCTGGCAGCCCAGTAGACAGAAAAAGGCAGAGAATGCCAGGAAGCAGGAAGGCTGCCAGCCTGGCAGCTTAACCTGCAAAGTGGGGAGCAAGGGTCTCGGAAAGTCTGGGGGTCCATTAGGTGTGGTGAAGGAGCGGGGCAGTTCAGCTGGCGTGCAGTTGGGAGCCAAGCTGCCTGGGTGTCTCTAGGCAGAAAGGGTGGGAAGTGTCTTCAGCTTTGCCAAGGGAAATGGAGAGTTTTTCAAATAAAATCAAAGTTTTCATGTGCTGTGATTATTTATTATTATTAAGGCAAGAAGGAAGACATTTTTTACAATGAGGGTGGTGAAACAGTGGCATGGGTTGCCCAGAGAGGTGGTAGATGCCCCATCCCTGGAAGCTTTCAAGGTCAGGTTGGACAGGGCTCTGAGCAGCCTGATACAGTTGCAGATGTCCCTGCTCTTTGTAGGTGGGTTGGACTAGATGACCTTTCCAGGTCTCTTCCAACCTGAACTCTTCTATGTTTATTTATTTATTTTTTTTAGGACCCCACTTTCCCCAAAACACAAATAAAATTGGATTTTAGTGGAAAAATCCTGACCTGGTAGTTGCATGTTTTGATAGTTTGAAAAAGAGTTGTGTGTGTTTATCCTTAAGCTTTGGCAGGGGGTGGATATATAATGAAAGTGTTTTTCTTTTGTGCATCCCTTTGATCTGTTCATCTTTCCAGCCCACCTCACCTCCATCTGTATGTTTGTTCCGTCTGATATGCAGATTTGAGCCTTCTGGGATTGAGCTGCTTCTCTACTGTGCCTAGTGCAGTGAGGTTTTGAGCCAGAATCCATAATTATTGAACAGTATCATCTATGACAATATTTCAGGTAACTTCTGAAAAGTAAATATGTGAGAGGCTTTTTAATTTTTTAGGAAACATCTGAGAACTTGATCACAGGATGCAATGTATTGAGGCTTTTCTTTTTTCATCTTAGGAAAAGCTTGTCAATGATTTTGGGAGATTTCAGCACTCACTAAAAAAAGTCCCCCAAAGGCAGTTTTCTGAGCTGACCTTTGCTGCTTTATCAGAAGTAGTTTTAGTAGTTCCAGTGATGTATTGGTGAGAACACAGGGTAGGCAGAAAAGTAATGGTGAGACAGGAATTTTTCAGAGTATTATTAGAACTAGATATGAATTCTGGAGCAAAATCATCTAGGAATTCAGAGGTTACGTAAAATCTGTATGTGTACGGAGATTCTTATTAAAGCATAGAAGATCTGGTTTGTATGCTTGGGTATACATTTGACTTGTGTCATTTTTGTTCCTTTTAAATTCGCAATTAAAATAAGCAATACCATAGGAGTGGCATGCCAATGCCAAATCTTGAGCCTGGAGACTTTTACTCCCTGAGCTCACGTGGATGAGAAGTCTGTATCCTTGAGATACTTCGTGTGCTGCATATCATATTGTCCATTAAGGGATTTTCTTTATGTGTGGTTTTTTTTTTTTTTTAAGTTGGATATACAACACAGTGAATGCATGTGTGTGAGAATTAGGGCATGTATAAATAAGAATGTGTCTGGTCTAATTGTCAAGACTCTGCCTAATGAGTTTCAATCGTGCAAGAGACATTTCCAAATGATCAAATTAACCTCTAACATTTTTTGAAATGATTGATGGATTCCTGGAAAGAACTAAGTTGCTAGATTATTTTTTAACATAGCTCTGTTAAAATGACAAGTTCTGAGTCTTCCTGAAGACTCTGGTGCATTTCAGTTTGAACTTTCAGATGCTGTGACCATCCTAGAAAAGCTGGCCTTTGCATAAATTAACAAGAGTAAGTTATAAATTGAGCGAATAGTAGAAATAATTTTTTATGTGTTGTCTTTCACAACCTATGTAATAACCCAGAAATAAAACTGAAATGCTCTTAAAATCCTCTAAGACAGTTTCCCTCAGCATTATTTTGGTGATAACACGTGGGCTTTAGTCAACTTTATTTTCCGAAGGGGTGAGAATTTTATTTTTTCTAGTTCTTACTTCTTTTTATTTAACTTGTTACAATTATCAGCATCACCACTCTCAAATGTTTAGCTTAGTGTACAGCGGGTATGAAGTTAGCTGTACAGCTGCCGCCTTGATGTTAAAGCATCTTATCAATGGCAGTGTGTACTCAAGAGCAGCTGGGAATCAAGCCTAGGATATTGATCTGGCAGATCTCTGGAACACGTTGGCTCTTCTGTCATATTACGTGGATCTTGACCAATTCAAATGCTACTTATTTATTATGATGACAACCTTTACAGTATGTTTTTTTTTTTTTAAATCTATCTCCATGACCACAGTATGACTATACAATTTTTTTTTGTATTTTGATGAATTACAGGGTAGTCCGGTAAAGTCTGTAGTATTCAAGGACAATCTTTGACTTATTTTAGAGGTGCTTTTTAAAATTACTGTACTATTGTTATAAAACTCTATCATTTAATTAGTAAAGATGTTAACATAAAACTGTGACAGCACATGAATCCATGTGGGTTTCACACTGAAAATCTAGGGAGTTTTGCTTCTCTTGGCATTTGTTTTCTGCTCCTCTATCAGTAGCAGATGTTAAGTCTGGGTGGAGCAGGCCATTTTTAGCCTTTATTTAGCTTTTAGCCTCTTAATTTGTGGTAGAGATTTTTAGCATTATTAGCTTAGAATGCTACTCTAAAATCAGTATGTATTTTTAATATAGTTGGTCATGAAACTTTGTCTTGTAGCATTATTTCATAAGACGAATTGTATTTCCTAACCAAAATAATCCAATATGAATTTCAGTTCACTCTTTGTATGTATAACCAACTAAGTCAAAACTTCAATACAACCTTGTGTGCCATTTGTCTCTTTCAATATTTTATTACCTTCCGTATTTTTAAGAGTAATTGCCTTGAGAAAGAAACCATCTTTTTCCTTGGAAGTTAAATAGCCATTAAGTAAATGCTCCTTGATTTTCCTGTGTTGTATGCATGCCTTTCTGGGTTTACAATTACGCTGATAGTAAGGTGCTTATTGTAGTATAATTTATTCCTGAAGTACCAGAGATAAATGGCATTTTTATAATTTTATATAATTTTCTTTCTGTAGGTGATTACACTGAAGTAATACATTACCTTAATGATGTGAGTAGAGTTGTGAAACTTTCACGTGAAAGCCACAACCCTTATGGCAGCTGTGTAAGTTACATATAGTTGTGTATGGTTAATCAGAATAAAAGGAGTGAGTTTGTCGTACAAAATAAACAGTCATTCTAATCGCTGATCCTTCAACTTTACCCTCCAGTAACTTCATTCCTACATCCTTGCCTAGGACCATCTTGATCCTGCAGAGATTTAAGTGTGTTTAACTTTATGCACGAGGGACTTCTGTGGTGCTGCTCAGACTTCATATGTGTAACTGCCTTTGTAAACCTTTGCGGGATCCTTTATTGGAAGTTGCTGCAGGACTCCTTCCTCTTCTTTCAGCATTCCTGATTAAAGCTATACACTTCCATTTACCACAAGATGCAAGTCATTAGAAATTAATAATTAAAATAGCTCTTTATTGAGCTGTCTGAATTATGCGGACCTAAAAGGAGTAACCATGCGATTGTCAGTCTTGTTTTTGTCCTGCGTCATGGTATATGAGCTCCTTACTATTTTGTACGTAATTGTGGAACGGTACCGAGTTAGATGACCAGCCCCTCTGAGAGGGAATCTTGTTCTGTGTGGCTGTCAGCAGCAAATGTGTCGCTTAGCCCTATACATATTGTTGCTTTACTGAAGGTCCTTGTTTAGGTGGAAAAAGTGTTCCTAAATTAAAGATGCATTTGTAATATATGTTTGGGATGTCCTGGATATTATCAGTATGTGAATCTGATTCTGTGACATAAATAGACTGCTGACTTGAAATTCCTGTTCTAAAATTCGTTGCAGATCATGGGAAATCTTTCAGCTGACTTCTAAGCAAGATTATTTTCATCAAGTAGTGTTTGACAGGATCAGATATCTGTAGTATTTAGTAATGTTTACTGAAAGAATTTTTAATTGTTCGGAGGAAAAATAATGCCAGACAACAGTAATCTGAATCCAAATACAGTGAAAAAGTAGGTATCTTAAATTCTTTGTTTATACCAAGTTACTAATTGCATTATTGGTTTTAATTGCTGCTTGTGTCCAGTTTAATTCCTAGAAATTACTTTTCTTGTCCAAATCTGCAGATGAGCAGCAGAGCTAGTGAAGTTAATGCTTAAATTCTGAACTATATCTAATTGCAATAAGGCTGCACCTACATAATTTTTCTGTTCATCAATATTCAGTTATAACATTCTGCAATAAGTATATAAATGTTTTTATCCCTGGAAGCTGTCTACCTTTCCGCTAGTCTTAAATTGAACGTCTAAGGAAAGCCCATGTTTTGTCTTGGTTTTCTTCCTGTTGTGCCTTGTAGAGGGCATATGACCGTATCCAAAGCCTGCAGTGAGTGTTCAGGATCTGAATGTATTTGTGTCAAGCGGCTGCAGTGATAATAGGCTGCGGATGATGCAGTCTGCATTGTTAAGTCTTCAGGGAGCCTTGCTCTGATAAACCAAGCTTCATTCCACTGCCGCATTTCAAAGAATAAAGGCAGCAGAAATGAGCAATGTGGTAAGTCCCAGATTAAGTTAGAGAGATGCACAATGTACGAAAGAGCTTTTTGGTCCGTGACTAAATACACAATTTTTCATGCTTGTTGTCTATGTAAGAAAATAAATGTTAATATTTTGGAAAGTCTCTTGCCTCCCCCAAGTCTCTGCAACTTTAATCTGGGTTCAGTAGCAAGGCTGTCAACCAAACTTACTGCATTTTCACAGTTCTTCCCACCTTTATGAAATATTTGTTGCTGTGAACTAATTAACATGTTTACACTATTGCACTGATTTGGAAAGATGTACAAGGAAGAATCCCAATTAAGTAGATTCTTATGTGGTGGTTTTCAGCAATGCTTTAATAGCAATTACTATTCCAAGGCTTGACAAATAGTTTTAACGGTAATTATTTATGTAAACTAAAAGATAGCCTGCCATCTTTGAAATATTTAAGTGCTCTCGTACAATTTCAACTTGTACAGTATGATACTTAACTCTTTCCTTACTGCACTGGAATCGAGAACGTTACTGGTGTGAGTGTCAGGGCTGAGGACATTAAAGATGTAGTGGTGCTACAGGATTACTTTATTTGTTAATGAAACTGAAAGAAGCGAAGCCTTTATCCTGCTTTCCTTTTCTTGTGTTTTGAGTGTACTATGAACTCCCATTGCTTTTCATCATTTTCTACCAAAAAGGTGATATAACATATAATAAAGAAACACAATGCAAATCTCTCTAACTTTAGATAACTAGCTATTAGAACATGGATAGCACTGGATCTGAAGTTAATTTGTTTGTCTGTTCCTTTGCTTCTCTGCTGAGTAATTGTCTAGAATTGCCACCAACGAGGCTTTGGCTTGGCTTCTGGCTATAGCAGTGTGGGATATGTAGTTCGTTAGAGCACGAGTACAGCCGATATGTTAAGCATTGAAGGATTTTTGACCTTTTCTGGACATTCCCTATTTGAATAAAGTTTGATGGTGTACAGACAGAGAGGTATTTTCTTTCCACAGTCTTATTTATCAAGACTGAGTCTCAGTTTCTGAATGAGGATTGGTAGCACAAAGCACTAATTGGCACTGCTACAAACTTTGCCTCAGCACTTCTGTCCTTCTCCGAAGAAGTATCTCTTCTTTCTCTTCTAGCTCTCCCAAAAGGTGCAGACAGGTTTAGAGCCCAAAACTGCCTGCTTG
>VYZV01038125.1:1007-34558 GCA_013401275.1 Pandion haliaetus | reverse complement strand
CGTGCTCCAGGCCCCTCACCAGCTTTGTTGCCCTTCTCTGGACACGCTCCAGCGCCTCCATGTCTTTCCTGGAGTGAGGGGCCCAAAACTGAACACGGTACTCAAGGTGCGGTCTCACCAGTGCTGACTTGAGTACAGGGGGACGATCGCTTCCCTGCTCCTGCTGGCCACACTGTTTCTGATACAGGCCAGGATGCCATTGGCTTTCTTTGCTGCCTGGGCACACTGCCGGCTCATATTCAGCGGGCTGTCGACCAATATCCCCAGGTCCTTTTCTGCCGGGCAGCTTTCCAGCCACTCTTCCCCAAGCCTGTAGCATTGCACGGGGTTGTTTCATGGTCCTGCTCTCCCTTCTGCCAGCCATCACTGCTGCCTTCTGCCCTCCTTCTGGGTGCTGTTACAAGGATTTAAGTGCCCATGTTATGAAGCAGGTTAAAATAATAGCTATCCCTCAAAACTGGTTGATGTTTTCCTTTTGTCACTGGGTTATTTCCGCCTGATGCTGCCCCATGGCTGTGCTGTTTGGAGGGGCAGCATGGGTAGGTGTGAGGGGGGATGGCTGGAGAAGTGGAGGAGAGGGTGCCAAGGGATGGGATGAAGAGGAGGGGAGAGCCCAAGGGGAGGAATGGGGCTGCTGGAGGAATTGATGCCCCTGCTTTTTAGTGGCGCCAATTTAATGTGAAATCGTGTCTTTTCATGCCTGTTCTAACAGACAGGTCTGCTTCTGATATGACCTCAATCCTCAGTGCTTGAAGAATCACATGAAAGATATTCTGATATTACGTTACTTTCCAGTAACTTGTTTATTTTGCCATTAAAATTAATGGGCAAATGTCAGAGCATGGCTATGGCTCTGTGCTGCCAGGGTGGTTGGTTACCCTCTGGTCCTAGCATGCTGTGTAGATTTACTCCCACGGGTATAGAAGCACTGAGGTAACTGAATGTTGCAGCATTCACTTCCTGCATGTGATTAGCTAGATTACAATCTGATTATTTAATTAGTTGTTAATATGATCTATGCTATTCCATTACATGGTAGCTAGTTTTCATATTAAAAATAGCAAAGTCAGCCACGAAATCTTAGAACAGCTGTGTGGTTGATATTTCAGCTAGACAAAGGGCACTTCTTTAACATTTTCAAATTAGAATTATCTCTTGTGTAACCCTATCAAAGTCAATGCAGGATATATTTAAGATAAATTTATTTTACAATGTCCCTATCCCTGGTAGTTTGCAAAAGTATAACAATAGAATATTACCACAGCTCAACCTATTTGTAAGTATATGTGAGAACTCCAATTTCAAGCTTTTGAATTTATTTTTAACTTTTCAACAGTAATTAAACACATGGAAATGGAATTCTTGGAATTCAGTAAAACTGTTGCTCCCTTTATTTTTGCATCAGCTACCTCACTTTTATTTTTCTGCTGAGTATGAGCATGTATTTGCAAAGTAATATATGTTTTGCTGTGTCATCTTGTTTTGAAGAGCAAGACCGGCAGTATAAAAAGAGTAGATTTTCTGTCTGCCTTGGTCTTTAAGAGGAAAGAATCCCGATTCTCTTCCTTCCTGTGCTAGTATGATAAGCTTAAAGAACTGAAGTGTATACTTGCTAGCGTAAGGTGAGTTAAAAATGCACAGCACTGCATATTAGTGTCAGAATTTTATAATATATTTTAAGTAGCTGTTTAGTCATGACCTTTTATGAAAGGTATTTAAGTTTTTAATTGCATAGCTTACATTTCAGCGGTTTATGTTGTGGGACCACTACCCTTTTCAGTTGCATACAACGCTTCTGGCAATTCTAGCAATTATGTACATAAGAAATTTATATGCAATACAAATATGCAATATATCTATTCTTTAATAAGCTTTTAACTTCATTGCAGAAACAAAGTGATTCGCAGGAGTACTAGCTGAGTTTCTCCAGTGGTCCCTTTGTGGTCCCTAGGAACATTTGATTAAGGCTGTTAGTAAATATGGAGTAAGAGATTAATAATGTAGGGTTACAGTGCTTGGCAAAATATCATGGGGTGATTACTGAGTATTTCTAATTTTCTGCTAAAACCTGGGTGTTTCTCAGAACTTGGACAATTGACCTTCTTCCTGTTTCTCCATTTTGTAGCTATATATAATTGTACTGCCTTTAACTGTAAAGCCGCTTTTAAGAATTGTATTTTCTTTTTAAAGTGCATGGCAAGTTAGAAAATTTATGCAAGTGCTAGTCATTTAATATTAGAACATTAATTTTTAGATTATTTTTAATGGAGAACACTTTGCATATAAATTATCAGTGCAATTCTCCACTCTACTGTTTGAGCTGAACAGAAAAAAGACAAATCTTTCCGATCGGGATGGTGAAATGCATTTGGTATAGATAGAGGTGTGACGCATTTCCATACATCATGGCTTTGTCTTTCAGTATCTGAATGATATTAAATGTGACTTGATGCTTGTTCACTAGCTCTGTCTATTAGCTTTGTTTTTTTAAGGTTTTGACACTGCTTTTATGCAGGTTTTCCTTCAACAGAGCTGGTTAGTGCTGTGTCTGTTTTGTTGTTAAAAATAGTTTTTTCCTGGGATAAACTGCAATGCATGAATGTTGGGTACTATGGAAGGAACATGTAATAGCTAGTAGTTAGTTTTTCTTGATTAGTATTGTCTTTTTTCACTGTACCCTGCAAGCTAGTCTGTCAGGCATTTATTGATACAGATAGAATTTCCATGATCATCTACCTGTTTTGCATTTAAAGTGAATTCAGATTTTATGAAAGGCTTCAGGAAGTTATCCTCATTGACAGAAGTAAGTTTGAGCATCCTACAGCATATATGGGATTTTTTTTTGTTTATATTTCACATGCCACAGATCTTCCCCTGAGGAACCAGGTGTAGGAATGAGAAATAATTTTCATGGTGGTTAGTGGGGTTATTTTGTTGTTGTATCTTGTTATTTGGGTTTGGGTTTTTTTTTTGGGGGGGGAAGGGGTAGTTGCTGAGAAGGAATAAAGGCAAGATTTCATCAGAGGCCTTTCTTGGATTTGTTCGCTGAATCTAGGTTTTAGATGAAACGTTTTAGCCTTAATGAACCCACTTCTGAAGAAACTGGTTTCACCAGAAAGTGTAAACCTTAGGAGGTCCTTGTGTTGCTTAGACCTTCCAATGGGCAAATAACAGCTGAAACCAGAATAAATGTGTCAACGTTATGTTGATATTTTAGGTAAATATTTGATATGTTTGATAGTCCTGAAGTGTGCCTTGCAGAGCTAAAAATACCCTCTGAGAGAAGGGTGCTGAGGGCATCGTGCCCTGAGACAGGATGGCACCTTCCAGAAGCAAGCGGAGGGAGGCAGCAGTGCTGTCCTCTGACCGAAGAGGGTCTGCCGTTGTCTGCACGTTGCATAGCTGTTCCATCAAAGCCTTCCTTGGGATAGCCAAATACAGCTGTTGCATGTAGAGGTGCTTTTCCTTTACATTTAGTGGCATACGCTTAATCTAGTGGGGTAAGTACTATAGAAACTGATTCAGTCAATCAGTAACCCAGGATGAGGCCTATTTAAGATGCCCTGAAGGTAAAAGCTATAGAGACACTTGAATGTTTAGGACTACATTCTCAAAAATCTGTATTTGCCTAGCTCATGTGTATCTCAGGTGGCTGGGTTTGCTCTCGTCTGTGGAAGGAACCCTAAAGCTTTCCTAGAGAACGAGATGGATAAATGCTTTTCAGCTCAGTTCAGAGGTCTAATCACCCGTTCCGCTACTAAGCAAAGAGACAGTATTTTTAAACTGTACTCTCAAGTTTTGTGCTCTACTTTGTGTACTTGATTGTACTTTACATTATCTTCAAAAGTACTGAATGTATGCACCACCGGTGGGTGTCATTTTGTACCTGGTATCTTGGAAAGCCACGATGTCTGAAGTTGTTGTGCTCTTCTACCTCCCCACATGACATAATACTTCCATAACTCTACTGGATTTAGAAGTTTGAAAATATTTAAAAAACCCCTAGCTTTCATTTCTGACTGATACTCACCACATGACAATAACTGTAATACCTCACCGTAGAACAACTTCATACATTATAATTTGCATGTCACTTTGTGCCGCAACATACACTTTTACTTTTAAAAATATCAGCTGCTTAAAGTTACTTTATTAATGACAGCTTTGTAGGTATCTGTTGGAATCTTAGTTATCCCTGTTTTTCTGTTTGTCTTTTTACAAAAAGACAGGAACTTTTAATAATTGTGGCTGAGGATATAACAATGTTACTTTGTTTTAAACACAGAACAACCCTGTTCCCTCCTAGCCCCAGCCTGCTGAAACTTATTACAGCATATTTTTATGTGCTGTTGTATGCTACTACTTACTGTTGATATCTATGGGGTTAAATATTTACTTTAAATCTTCTTGGAAGACACTGTGAGTTCCTTGCAGTCAACACACATCTTTACCAAGTATAAGATCGCATTTTGATTTGCTAAGTAGAGCCTGGACAGTGTTAGTTTTCCTTGTAATGCCTAGTGAAAGGAAAGCTTTGCACTCTCTCTTGCAGTTTGGCACTGAAATGAAATACATAATTTAGGAACTGACAAACAAGCTTATAATATCCTAATAGAATTTTACTTCTTATTTGTATGTCTTATGCATGTCTGTAGCTAGAGAGGGCAGAGAATGCACTATTTGTTTTCATTTTATATAGATGCTGCTTTTCCATGAGGCTAATAATACTTTTGTACTTCAGCATTCTGGTATCATCTTTGAAATTTTTTATGCATCTTAATTAAGTAAAGATTTCTGTGAAGAATCATAGAATTTAGAAAGAAATGAGATATTTTGAACCTAGCTTTTACCCTGCGTATTTTTTTTCAGTGAATTGGTTTTGTTTCTATAGGGCCAGAATGTATGTCATACTTGATGATTATCTGTTCCCCCCACCATTTAAAAAAAATGACTGTGGGGAATGTTAAGCAAATGCTATTCTGCAGTCACTGCTCTATTTAGATTGAATGTGCAGGATTTATACATAATGCTCTCAAGGTTTATTTGTATATAATACTGTATGTGTGTCTCTTGCATAGCCCTGGAAAACATGTAATAATATCAGACCAAGGTGGGGTGCCAAAAACATGAGTGGTGAGGGTTTGTGGAACTTTTCATGCCAGACAGAAGAGATTCAGGATTTTTTTCCCTACATAAGGCGAAAAAATATTCCTATAATAAGTCAAGTCTGGTTTCCTCCAAAAATTCATACATCAGTGTCATGTTATGTGAGATAACCTTTAGTATAAACTGAGATGATGTCAGGAGACCGTTTATTGAAAAATACACTGCTCAGCATTGTAACTGATGCTAGAAACTATGTGTTAAGGAGATAATTTTTTTTGCAGAAATATTGGGAAAGAGGAATTGGAAGAAATGAAGCATCCTGTGAGCTAAGCTTCTGAATTTTTTTTTTTAGATGTGCCACAGAAATAGATAAAAATAAAATGTTCAAGCATGAAATTGAAAGGTAGAAATCTCAAAGATAATTTGCAGTTAAAACTGATGTATTTTGCAGTTTTTAAGTTGTAAATCATGTGTTGTGTATGTTCCATTCAGAGTATTCATCTCCCAATAGAGGAATATTAATGCTGCTGCACAAATTGCTAGCAAAACTCAATCTGTTCAGGGAAACTGAAAGCAAAATGAAGCAGAGGCAGAGGAAAGTATGATAGAGAATTTATGAGGTAAATGAGAAGTTAGTGGCTTCTTCGTGTAGGAAAGTTTTAAGGCCAAAGGGAAATTTAATTGCCCTGAGAGGAATAATACATCAGGGAGGGAAAAAATAGAATTATAGAAGGACAGGTACCTCTTGTTATGTGAACATATACATTAGATAACAAGAAAATGTAGTGTGGAAATCAAAATAAGTTTCCTAACCATCGTAATGATTAGCCTCCCAGTTCAGATCTGTGTAAGAGAAAGCAGGTGCATTTAAGATGGAGGGAATTTAAGGGAATAATATGATGTGGTATCTGCAATAGCAGGGGCTTTTTTCATTGACCCGGGAAATCCCTTATAGTGTCCCTTCCTATACCATAAGCTTCTCCACTGTAGGACCTAATTTTTTTTTTCTTTTTTTTGTGTTGCATGGTAGAAAGTATAGTTGAGGCACTAGATACAATTTCTGAAAATCTTTTATTAGATTATGGGTTTTGTCACGGACTTTCAATGCTTCATGCCGGTCTTTTGAGTCCCCATGCTGCATACTGCTACTACAAATAGCTTTGCTTCACAACTGTGTTTTAAAGGTGGTATTTCAACAGTAGTTGTGAGGCACTTAGGTAATTAATCATTTAGGAACTTCATGTCATGCAAGATTTTGCTCCCCAGCTGTCTCTTTGAGGCAATGACTTTTGCTCTGACAAAAAGTGGATGAGTGACTTCTGAGTGGTGCTGACCAATGCTTCTCTGCAAATTCACGAGGAGAAGGGGTTTAGGACTCTTCCTATAAAACCCAAGAGGCAGGTCTCGGTGCTTTTGCTGTCAGGCAGGCAATCCATATGGGGACTTTCACACATCTAGGGCAACTCTACTCTGCAGTAGATTGTCACTGAAAGCTGCCAGAACAGCTGAAAAGCCTCTGATAAAAGCATAAAATAACACCAATAAAAGCAATGGAATCTGTTAAGAGATGACTCACTGGGTCTGAGCCAAGCAGGGTGCTATGGGTAGTCTTAGTTCCTGGAATTTGCAAATAGACCCAGCATTGATTGGTGACCGAAACCTGACAGATTTACATGCTTCTCAACGGACTTGGTAATAGATCTGCAATCAAGTGTCATTATTTTAATGTAATTCCCTGTACAGAATGATTGCGAGCGTTTATTATCCTTGTATCACAAAGTCCCAAAGCTAAAGATTGTCAGAATGAAGGAAAACAATGAGTTTAATTACGCTATATCCTTTGTATACGTCAGTGTGCTCTCTTCTGTTACTTAGTTGTCCAGGTTGACTGATATTTGAGTTGAGAGATGTGAAACATACTCCTGATTTTTGAGGTTTTGATAAGTTATGGGTAGCCTTGCTGGCCCTGTTGTGGCCTTGTTTAAAGTAGTGTCTTTTAAAAATGTTTTATGAATTTACACAGACAGCAGTGTTACGATGTGTGGAAGTGTCATATTCTTATCCCCGGGTTAGGGATAAGGAACCGAGACAGAATATTTGCTGTCATCAGAAAGGAGAAAATATTTAGTCCGTTGCCTTAGCCAGAAAGCCATCACTTCATTGTATGTGCATTTCCTGTTTCAGCTAATTGTAATATCTGAAGAGTTGATGGGCATTCACTCCCTTTTCCTGTGATACAGCATTTGTAAAATAGAACAAATTCCATTTTTCATGTTGCTTTATCTCAGTAGTGCATGAAAACAGCATCAAGCTGATTAGGATAGCTGTTGCTTCCATACGGATGGCAGCTGTGCTTCTTGTCTGCTGGAGAAGTTGTTTGTTGCTTGGTCAGGTCTGAAAGGCAGCTTTCAGCTTGTGCTGGGGAAGAGGCCTTGTGCAGCCAAGGGACAAGTTCTTTTTGCTCCCTTCTGGCTGTAGGACAAGTTTATACTGTGAGCTTACACTGCATGCTTCGTTTTGAGGAGTAGAGTGAGTGGAATTACTATTCTGATTTTCCACCGATTTGCTCACAGAAGGAAGAAAAGTTAGGGTGGCAAAATAGGAAAAGCTAGACTGAATCTTTCTATTTCTATTTCTTCTTTTTAGGTGAATAAGGGCTGTGATAATTTAGCCCTAAAAATAAAACCTTTATTTTTTTCTTTTTTTTTTTTNTTTTTTTTTTTTTTTTTTTTTTCCTCCCCAGCATCATGAAACGTTTCAATTAATGTCGGTGATATAAAAGCTCTTAGTATACATGCATGTGTATTTGTATACCGTGTATTTAGAGTCATTTATCATACTTCACATCCCCATTGTGTTCCACACTGCACAGATGCATAACAAAAATCCAGCTCTTGCTATGTGTTTGTCCCAAGCATAAGGTGAGATGGATTCTAGAGGCAAATGAGATGTAGAGAATCATACAGCAAAGGGAGACACACACAAAATTATCTTTGTGATCCCCTCACTGATTGCTATGGCTGTCCAAAGAAGGAGTAAACACTACAGTGGGACACGAAGTTTTCGTCATGAGTGTCTGTCACCTTTCAAGGGCAGTATGATCAAAGCTAATTTTGAAGCAATGCAGCGGTTACAGGAGTCCGTTTTCACTTAACTAGGCCATCTGATTTTGCATTCGTTACATAATGATAATGTTAACTTTATGACAGTAATTCTAATGCTTGCCTCTGAAATAGTTACTTGCACTCTGGGAGAAATCCTTTATGTCTGGGAACACCGCTGCCCTTCAAAGAGAAACTCTCACTTTGAAAATTGTGTATAATACATGCAGGAAAATGTCATTAATTTTATTACTAATGATAACTTAGCCTTCAAATATGTTCCTAGCGTCACATCAGTCTTTATTTAGAAGTTGCCTCAGGGACTCCTTTTCTCTCCCCAACCACAATTGCGTAGCAAACCTCTAGCAATGACAATTGCTTACTCATGGAAAAATTAATGTCAAGTAATGCATATATGCATTTCTAGTTGTATATATTGTTTTTGAAAATGTAAATTGTATTGCCTTTATTTTTCATGATATCATTTCTCTGTTCAGCTTATTCTGGTCTTTAAATTGAATTTGAGGGAATAATGATCTCCCACGGTTTGTCTACCACCTTAGGGTAGAAAAGTAGGTGCAGCTGATTTTTCCTTTCATTCAGTTGTCTAGCCCCCCAAAAATGCTGAAGTTGAGGAAGGAATATTGCTGGAGTGTCTTCCAAAAGCGAGGTGACAAAAGGAAGCCCTTTATACCAGGGACTCACTTCTAGTTAACATTATACTCTGAACATAGTAACTGTATCCTCTTAACTTCCACTCTTCTGTTTTTATAATTTGCTTAGACTTTTTTTATTTTATTTTAACGTGTTCATAAGAATATAATAAGATAAGAAATGCCCTACTGGGTCAGACCACTGGTCCATCTAGCTCTGTATTCTGCCAGTGGCAATAAAAGGTGCTATTTCAGGACGGTATGTGAGCCTGGATGCTTTCTACAGTCTGTTCCACTCATATGTCTTCAGCACCCATATTTGTTGCGTTGGGGCTGTTAGAGGGGACATCCATGCATGTTCTCTTTCTTGTCTGTCCATGGAGAAATTATTGACCACCAGTTTTTTATGTACCTAACAACACCCTGTGAGAAATTCCACAAGTTAACTATAGACTCTGTGTTTTAAAACAAGACCCCCCGACAAAAACCAATGAAACAATCCCACAAACCAAACCCCCAAAAATGGGTGGGGGTGGGAGAATTTCCTTCTGTCTGTTGTTATCTTTGCAAGGATTTCTTCAGATTCTTCCCCTTCTTCCCTTTATTTCCAATACGTTTGATCTGTCATGGTTTATGTGCTTTCCTCTCCCTGTTTGGACAAGCTTCCAGGTTTTTCTGACTGTTGACCTTTTCGCTGAGATTGTCTCCTTTACTTGTTACTTGCTTGTTTTGTTTTCTTTTAGAAGTGTGGTAGGCACTTTTATCTGGTCATCTAATACAGTGGTTTCTGAACAGCCCGTGGGCTGTTTGCAATCTTACATGCTTTTTTGACTGCTCCTTTTGGGGTTTGTTCATTTGTTTTGATTGCCTGTACCATTTCTATGTTGTGTCCTTTCTTGAAATTGAGTATCATTATGCTGGATTTATTGGAATGTTCCATCTTTTTTTTTTCAGTGTTAATTCTAATTGTGTTGTGATTACTCTTAAAGATCAGTTTTCCCACTTATGACTTGATCCAAGTCATCTGCTCCACTTATGACCAAAGCCTGAAGGTCATCTCTTCTTGGGGTTTCTAAGACTAGTTCTTTTAAGAACCAGTCACTGTATAAAAAAATTGTATTTCTGCATCTTGTCCTGATGTGACATTAGTCCAGACTGCACATAGGTAGTTGAAATTTGCCGCTTCTGCATGTCTTGAGTTTGTTGTGTCTCAGATAACATCTCCTGATCAAAGTCATTGTTCTTGTCAGGGAACTGGTATTATGGGTTCAGTCCCATGTTTTCATTACTTACCTATGGTATTGACAAGGTGTTTTGGTTTTTTTTCTTTCCCCAAGATATTTTTAAAATAAAAATTTCCTCTTTTATTATCTGTTATGTACAATCTCACTCCTCCACCTGCAGATACTGTTCTGTCATCCCTGAAAGGTTGGTAGCTTGGCATCTTGTATCCCACTGATTATATGCCTTTCCCCATGTTTCTCAGGTACCTGCTGTGTTGGGGTTGTCATTTGATGCCTGGCATTCCAGTTCTCCTATCTAACATATTTGTAGGCTTCTAATACTGTTGTAGAAGCATTTATAACTTTTGTCTGTACTTTCTTGTTCACTATTGCATGTGCTAGTCAACTGGCATTACAGGTGGCCCAACTTGCCTTTCTGGTTTATTCCTTATTTCCCCAGTTCTTAACATACCTCCTCTTGTCACTGTTGTCTCATGGTTGCAATGAGACTCAACCTGTTTCTTGCGCTTCAGACATGGATTTGGAAGCATTTCAGAGAATGCTGCCATGGAGGTCCTTGACTTCAGTTTCCTACCCAAGAAACTGAATGTAGCCTTCAGAACACCCTTCCTTCACTCCCCTTCTTCCTAGAGTAACAAAGAGCATGGTGACCATTACCACCTTTTCTTCATGTCCAATAATAACTCATGTAACATTCTGGCAAGTTCTGCAGTCTTTAGACTTGGTGGATGAGTTTTATTGGCCAGATGTGTTGGACTTTGCCAACCTGCTCACAGCATCTCCCGTTGCTACCACTGGCTTTCACCTATTATGGCAGATTCCCACAGCTGCAGGAGCCTCCTCAGTACAAGGGGATGCTGCAGTGTTGGCTCTCAGTCCAACACGAGCACCACTACTGCTGCAGCATTCTGCTACATCACATATATGGACTTCTTTATGAAGGGTGCTGAAGGGTGCTAAAGTTAAATATGCAAGGGACAGGACAAATACCACTTATTAGTTCAAAATGTGATCAATGTTTCTTTCAATGAAACTATATGAACACAATTTTTTTGTTGTTTCACAATAAACTAAATTGGAACAGTGACAAATGAAAGTGATCATTGTGTAAAAGGTGCCTGTGCTTTGACTATGTTTCTCACATTGTTCGTTTGCATTAACTATTCATACAAAATAAGATGAGGTAGCTCTGTGATTGTACTGAGGGATAGGTTTGGTCTAATATTAACAGCTTGTCATAAATCTGAACTTTTGAATATTTAAAACTTATTCTTTTTTACTAATTCTTGAAACTTTGATGAATTCAAGTAATATCTTTTAACCTATGCTAATATATTTGCATTTTTTTAAAACCCACATAATTGCTTCTATTTATTGCTGCCATATGCTGATATCTTCTGATCCTGAAATAGCGGTTGTTTCTTTTCCATATCACTGATTCCAGAATTTTAGTTAATGCTTTGTATTATTAGTGGAAATAGCAAGGGGATATAATTTTTTGTTTGTTTGTTTTGAGTTGTATAATGAAATGGTTGTATATTTCTATTAAGCTAAGTCATTACTGTTCTTAAGCGGAAAAATCAGCCAGAAGACCAAGGAAATATCCCTCAGAAAGTACTGGTCATTCTAAGCATACATTAGGGTTAAATCTAAAAACCAGAAATGTGATTGTGTAGGAATATAAGTATTAAAATATTCGTCCTTTTCAGATTAGGTAAGAGGTGAGGGAGTTAAATGTAACTTCTATATAGTTTTTATTTTAACTCATAATGCTTATAAGTTGGTTGTGGTGTCTTGAGGAGACTAGCAAAAAAAAAAAAAATTGGGGTTGTTGCAGGAAAAATAGATTCTTTCATGTACCTAGAAAAATTCTTACATAGTTCAAAATATTTAAAACTATAAAGATTTTTTTTCTGTAGTCAGTATTACAAATAATTGAATTAAGCACTGTCCTGTTTTACAAGTGAGTTCTAACTATATTTCAATATATCTGTGCTTCACAGTATTTAAGATACAGCTTTAAATTTAATTCAGTGTGTTTATTACTTGGAAATTATGCTTAATGTAGAGGGCTTACAACAGGGCTATCTTGAAGAGTGAAAATTTTATTTCCAGTAACAGTGCCTTGGAAATTACATTATGAACCAGAGCATTTTATTAAGATGGTTTACTGGCTTAAGTAAGAGATTTGTTTTTGCTATGCTGTGTCTGAAATCACATAGAGAAACCACTTAAAGCCTGGATTAACTCTGTTCATGGAACAACACTGTCATAATAAAAGTTTCTTATTTATTCCTTTGATCTCAGATTGCTTTATGGAAGAGAGGAAGAACCCTTGTAATGTGAATGGGAAAACAGAGAGACAGAGAAATGGCATGATCTTGTGAGGATATAGGGCTGAGTGCATACTTTAATAGAGTTAAAGTTTATATATTGACTTGTCTATTCACTGTCTCCCATCGGACCTGTTCTGTTTCCATCTGTGGCTAGACACAGCCCAGACTCAGCAAAACTTTTTGAGTAACTTCCCATTTATTTGAAGTAATGTAAACACTGAAGAGCTAAATGGTTTTTTGAATCCAGGCCTCTGGAGGCAGGTTCTTTATTTCAGACTCCTTTAAAAGAACTCTGTGTATTACAGGCAGATTACTCTCTGGAATGATCTTTGGAATTGCTGAAGACAAATCAGCTGTCTGGGCTGCTGGCTGAGCTATTTGGTTGGCATATTGAACTCCTGCAGATTATTACATTTGTATTAGAAGAGAGAAATTCTTCTTGAGTTGTTGTTACTGCTTGGTTTGTTGCTTAACTAATACAGACGTTTGCCTTAAACAATTATTTTTAAAAGATTTTAACTGTGTCCAATTATCCAAGCACAGTCTACATAATTTCACAGGTAGTCCACTGTCTTGTAAGGAGCAGGGACCATATAAAAGAGGCTTTAGTCTCCTAACAACTCTTAAATTAATGAATCTGTTAATTTAATCGAGAGAAGAGAGGCTACCACATTTTAATGTTGAAGTCCAGGGCCCTGCCATAAGACATCCTCCATCCAGGTGACACATTATGACTTTCTTGTAAGTTGGTCTGCTGGATGTTAGGGCTTTCCCCTTGGACTTGCAGATAAGTAACTGCTGTTGTACCGTCTTCTGAAGAAGCAGAATTGTTTCCTCTCCAAGTCTGCCTCAGTTCTTTCATCCGTATTGTTTAAAAATCATGTTTATAATATGCTTCATTTTTCAGAGATACTTGCAGTTCTAATCCATACTTGTCCTCTGTGTTTAAATGTTCTCATTCCTCTTTGCCAGTTTTTTGGCTTATGAATACTGTTTTGATTTCTAAGGGTTGTCTGTTGTTTGGCAGTTAAGTATTAACAGTTTAATGTTAAATTTGCATAATAGCAAGAATGACTTAAGCACTTTCACTTCAAGCAGGAGGAAATGTGATTTCTTCTGTGAGTGGAGGGATGGAAAAGGAAATGCTCTATAAGATAGTGTTATATTGGTTCAGTGTCATTTTTTTTCCACTAATAAGAGTATACCTATAATTGTGCGTTTTCTAGAATAGAAAACATGGTTTTCCATTCAAATATAATCATGCTTGAAAGTCTGGAGGCATTACTCTAATCTCCTTTTTGCTGCAAGAGGGCAATGATTACAAAAAAGGGGGGTGCGGGAGGAGAAAAAAAACCCTTTCAAAATGAAAATTTTATCTTATTAACTTCAGGGTTTTTTTTGTCCTAAAAAAATCAATAAACCTTTTCTTGAGTTTCAGCAACTCTCAAGTGCTAAATTTATCAAAAGACTGTTCAGATAATTTCCTGCTTTTGCGGCTTTCTGCAAAGAATGTATAAATTATTTCTCCATAATCTTTTATTATGCTGAGCCTTAGAGTTGTTACTAGGCATGCTTGAAAGTCTTCCATAAGTTGCTTAATTCTGTGTATCCCCTATTTTGTGACTGGATTGGACAAGACTAGACAGCAAACACAAAAACATTCTTTCCTTCTCTTATTTTCTTGTTCTGCTGCCCTCAATTCAGGTACCCTGAGTATTTTAGTATTTCAGTGTTTTCTTCCTTCTGTGCTTAGTAAAAGCCTCTTGATAGTGTTAACCTGGAGGATCCTTGATTGTAGGTGGGTCTATAGCATCCCTCAGTTAGGGGCCTGGGATATGTGATGTCCTTAGTTAAGGAAGAAGCAGGCAACTGTAAGTTGGGATGTTGGGAGGTGACTAGCGCAAGCATGTCGTGGTACTTGCCTAGAAGATTCTTTCAGCCTCCAGCGGTTTGCAGCTTGTGGAATCAGAGGTGATGTCCTTCTGTTTAACACAGCATGTGCAACAACGTAAGCAGCGCAGCTGTCTGATGGAAGTAGTGTCAGTGTGTGGAAGGACAAGGCCATTAGCATTTTGCAGTAGGTGGAGCTGCTGATAGAGCTGAAGTCTGATGTGTGTTCACAGAATTGACTTGACCCTCACCTAAATAGTACAGAAAGCAACAGTGAGATTCAGTGTCTTCTCCCTCTGAAAATGCTGCATTTCCAGTTTTGAGATGGTCCCCCTTTAACTTACTAATGGACTGCTGCTGTGAAAGGTAGTCCATTATTTTTGCTAATATCAGCTCAAGTCTTTTTCTTGGGCTTTTCCTTTATGTGGTTTCATTGCATCCCTGCAGTTACACCACATTGCCAACCCAGATGTAAGATTCTTGGATGGGATTTCCTAACAGTTAGTAAAGTCAATTATAGTAATTACCTGATCTCTTTTTAGAAAGACTTTTGAAAAGACACAAGCTGTATAACTGTCGATTTATATTATTACCTCCATTTATGTACAAGCTTAAAGTATTGACAATTTGCTTCAAACTCATGGGCAGACTCAACAGAACACTGAGGATCTTGTTACTGTGCAATGATTTCAGTGTTTTAATTATCGTTTGCCACATTCTTTATTACTGATGGAAGCAAATTTCTCAAGGGCCGAACTTTGAGAGCTGCATGGTTATGGATCAATAATATTTTTGTTTTCTTGAGAGTCTCTGCATCTTTCTTGTTCACCCCATTAATTCCTTTACTCCAGCAATTTTACTAATTGTTTATGTACTGCTTCAGATTTCAGCTATCATATTAAAGCATTAACTTCATTAGTATGATAAAGTGCTTTCTTTCATGTCATAGCTCACCGCTGATGCAGCTTTCCTCTATATCCCCATTTTTAATGACTTTGAATAAAAGCAAGTAAGCTTACCCTAGTATAGTGATGTAAGAAATCTGAGATCTCAGCAGATCCTCAGTGCCAATGAGAAAGGACTTTACCCAAAGTTTTACACTTAAATCATTTTATGCCCTAAAATTTTTTAGTTGTCTTAGTTAGAGATTCAAATATGAATGGAAGTAGCTATTTGATGTACATGATAGCTACTTCCATTCATATTTGAATCATAACATATAGGCCATATTGCCAATAGCATCATCTAGTATGGAGCTTAATTAAGTTAAATTGTTTTTGATACACAGCTAAGGGACAAAGTGATTGGCTTGAGTTCACCCTCCTGTGAGCTCTGAGCAGAGGTGCCCACTGCAGCCCCTTGAATTCAGTGTGGTTGGTTGTCTGAGATCTGTCAGGTGCATTTAACTGTGTGCTTGCCAGGACTGAAGTGTCCTCACTGTGCTGGAAAAAGACCTATGGTTGAATAACTGCTGGCAGAGCTGTCTGTGGCATGCATGGGCATTCACGTGTTCCATCCATGAAGGTTGCAGAAGCGAGGCATTGGACGTACTTGTGTTCATACTTAACCTGGCATGAACTTGAACTCAAACTGAAGTTGTTCTTTACAGATTTAACTGTGAGTAAGGGAAACCTGGTACTCTCTCCAATTATTATTTGGTAATGCTAAGAGACGTGATAGCATATAGTCCACTAAGGGTGTTTGAGAGGGCTGCCTGATCCTCAGTAAGGAAGAGGTTCCCCCATCCTGGTTCACAGTGTGGGAGTCAGATCTTGAATTTAAACTCTACTTATGAGGAGAAACATGGAGAAGGGAGGTCGAACTACAGCAGCTTGTCTGTCTTTTCTCGTATGTGATGGCTATTCACCCTGTCAAGGATTGCAGTAGTCAATAGAGCTCCTGGAAATATGTTCTTTAACCAAAAAAAAAAAAAAAAAAAAAAAAGCACCATCTAAAAGGTGTATTTGCAGTACAGTCAGCCAGTGGATGACAGCAATGGTCAAAATGATGTTCTTGCATTGTTTGTAGCTGTGAATTAAACACTCCAATTAATTCTATATACTTTTACTAAATGGCTGTATTCTACAAGTTAAAAAACTGAAGCAGGTAAAAATTTGGCAAAACCTGAATATCTAAACACAATCAGAGTCATTTTCTGTAGCTGGAGATCAGAGAGACTTGCTAAATTTGGCACGTGTATATGAAAATATGCCAAAAGATAGCAGCAGTGGTGAGGCAAAAATGACTCATCTCCAGTTCTTGAGAACCAGATGGAATTTTTTTTTTCTCTTTTAACTGGAGGTCAATTTTATAGCTATAATAATATCAGAGCTCATTGAAAATATCTGTGAAGATATTTTTTATCCAAAAATGGTTTCTGCTAAAAGGACTTTTCTTTTTGTATCCAATGTTTCTATTTCCATTAAAAATTATAACTTTTATGCAAGACAGGAAATGCTGTATAGGTTTTTGAAAGGCAAGTATTTTTTTAACAGATGCAGATTGCAAAACCAAGGAATGATAGACCAGATTTTAATATCTGTTTCTCTTAACCTTCAGGAAATATTATCCCCCAATTAGCTCACTCCCATGGAATTTTGTAAACTTGTTTTAGGGAACTCTAGGATTAAAAATAAGCAAAACCAGCTCAACAATGCAGTTACTGAAAAGAATAGGAGGAGGACACTCTCCTTGCCCTACAAGGAAGAAATTTGTGGTTTTACGGTTTCTTTTATGTACTCTGTAGAGAAGATTTTGTTGCAATTACACTTTTGAGAGCTTCTGGCTGTGGGATTCAGCAGTAGATAAGACAAAGCTGTCTTATTTTCAGAATAAACAGTGAGTCTTGTTTTTGTGTATGCTTTAAAACAAATAATTATAGATAACTAAAGGAATTTTGCCTAACAATAGGTGAATCATCTGTGATTTATCCTGGGAACGTCAACTTGTTAAAAATAGGAAAATGTGATCCTAAACAAATTGTATGAAACCAGAGATAGCATTTAGCCAATTATCTTAAAAACAAACAAACCCAAACAAATAAAAAGCCATACAGAACAAAATCAACATCCCTCCCCCTTCAAATCTGTCTTAAAAAGAGAAAGTAACAACCACTGGTTAAACTCAAATTAAATCTATTTTTGTCAGTTTTTGCCTCCCATTCCAGGAATACCTGGCCAAAGTGGTTACTTTGTTTTTTTGGCTGAGAAACCTTTTACAGTCATAAATTGTGTCAAGATTTCAATATCACACTATATTCATTATACAGGGACAAATAAATGCAGTTCATTAGCTAGTCTTCCAGTTGACTCTCTCCCACTTGGTGTGGAAGCCACAAGGATCTTCCTAAGCTCTGTTCCTGGCGTTCTGCAGTGCAGCACGCCTTCCTCCCTCCTGTACTTGCATATGCTCGCTGCCTTGAAGAGATGAGAGAAGCAATCTGAGATGAAAGGAGGATTTGGAGCAAGACATGTCTCTGAAGCTGAGAGCCACAGGCATAGCGCTCGTGTAGCTTCCTCATGCACCCTTTAGAAATGGCATGTACTCTTTTATTGGCCCAAGATCTTTAATGACTCTTCAGGAATCATCTTCCACTTCTGAATGCATGCTGCTAGTTTGTGTGCAAAAAGGTGATGACTATGTTTGTGTAGAGAGGACTACCAAAATACCTCAGTAAATGAGAGGATTAGTTTTTTTCCTCCATTTTTGGATGCGTTTCTTCATGTTTGGTTAGATGTTTAATAGGAATTTGACATAAGCACAAACCACCCTCTTTTATGTAAATATTTACTTTCAAGTTCAAATATCTATTTAAAAATTGCATGATTCTTAAGGATCTTAATCGCCCTGAAAAGCATCTCACTTGTGTGTGATGATTCTTGGAGAAGTAGCTTGTTTTCTGACTTTGCCAGGGACATTGCTTGAACAGTCTTAGAAAATTAATTTAAATGTTCTAAACTGTAAAAGTTTCCTAGACAGCAACCAGCAATAACATCAAATAAAATGCTTGTGCTACATTTGCACATAAACTCTTCTTTTTTTCCGTAGGAATTAGGCACTTATACTTGCTTTTCAATACAAATGTTTCCAATGAACAGTAAGGATTTGAGTAGCAGATAAAGCTTTGCTACAAGGGATTTTTGAACTGTATGGAGTTTTCCTAAAAATTACATGAAGGCAGTGAAGTGTGAAATTACACAAACTTTCCTTGTATGTAAAAGTGATTTTCTTGTCATTTGCTCTTCAGCCCTTCTTAGAGCCACCCCCCAATAATTTTCCTTTTTAACAAGGTACTACATTTTTTGACCATCTCTTATTAATAACAGAACTAGGATATACATACAAATTGGTGTGAGGAAAAGCAAGAAGGCAATGAGGAAGGTGATGACAGGCTCAAAGCAAAAGTTCAGGGAAATTGTTCTTATACTTGCATTTTAACAACATGGGAGTTGGAGGAGAATAAATTGTTTAAGGCAGGAGAAGTGAGTGGCTTGGTAATTGAGAAGAAAAGGAACAAGAGCTTGGAGAAACTGTTGCAAAAGAAAAAAATGCAGTGGCAGAGAGATGTTACTGAGAAAGAGTCAGGACCGAGTGTTGGTCGGGACATCTGAGGAACAAGTGAGAGATCCGAGCCTCACGCACAAGTTATAAGCCGAAGAGAATAATGGAATTGCCTGCTCTGACTGACCTGGAGACATCAAGATTTCGGTGTTTTCTTGCATGGATTGTAAGCATGAGCAGATGTCTTATTTTGGAGAGAGGAACACCTCTGATGACCTGGAGATCAATCCAGGTGTCATCTGTTTTGAAATGGCAGTTGAATTGATGCCTATAGGCAGTTTAATGCTTATAAAAAGTGTATAAATCAATTAAACAGAGGACAAAACAAAAGCTGGTATGTTTAGCATCATTAAGCTTTGCGGCAAGTGCTGTACAGTGCGAGTCCATTTCAGACAAGGGTGTTCAGCACTACTGTATTGTGTTATTTCTTAGCATATGCTTTATAGGAACCTTTATGCTTATTGCCCTTGTGCTTTGGAGTGCATTTGTAAGATCTATTTTCTTTTAGATCAGCATGCTACACTTAAATGCACCTCTAATTAACATTGCAGTTACTTAGCTCTGTTTCTGGGAAATGTTGCTGATCTGATTATATTTTCCTCTGTCTTAAAAACTCTAGACTTAGTGTATGTTCCATGTTGTTTCATGACTTGGGAATAAAAGGGGGAGCAACACAAGAGAGGGGGTTGAAAAAAGTTATTTTTGGCCTTTGGAGGTAAGGCCAAGAACACTGAATCATAGCTTTTGGAGGAGAGCACTATAAAGCCTAAAAAATGTTTGTTTGGGTTTTTTTTAAGAAAATATTTTGCTTGTGGTGAAGCCACACTTCAGGATTTTTGAAAGCTTTCTGTATTTGTGTAAATATTATTAGAAAAATAATATTTTGAGAAGCTGCCTTTCTATAATGAAGGTCTAGATAGCATATCTAATTGCAAAAATTAAAGGGAGTTGAATGTTGAAGGACAATCCCCCCACCAACCCCAACTTAACGGGAACACGTCAAAACTCCATCTCCTTTGTAGTAATTTAAAAAGCTGTGGTGTTTGTGCATGATTTTGTTCTGTTTCGACAGAACTAGCTTTTAGCCACAAATAACAAACAGTTCTACATGCACAAAACCCCAAGCAGCTTCTGGTGCAGATTTGATACCTCCAATGTACGTCGTCATTTACTTCAGACATGCTTGTATTCTATTTGGCAAAACAAAGTCTACCACTGAAAAGCAAACTAATATATTTTGGCTGTGCGCAGGCCACGAGTCAGAGAGACTCCATAAACTCTTCAGATTTTGCTTTCATTGTTGACTTGTTGACTTTGCTCCCCTTTTTTCAAGGTGCTAAATGGAACTGAACAGCTGTGTAGGCCTGTCTGGGTAAATGAAACAGGTGCAGTCACCAGAAGATATTTTCTAGGCAGCTAAAATAAACATATTATTGTAATATCTTTTTTTTTTTTTTTTTTTTTTTTTGAGTACCTTGGTGTTCTTATTANAGTAAAATGTGTCTTGTTAAGGCACACCTTGATTACTTTCAACTTGATATTACCTATTTTTGTAATGATTTAAGTCTGGTTTTGCTAGGTTCTGCCTACCGTTAGCAATATGGTATAGTGCTATGTGTTTCTGCCAAAAGCAATGCCTTCCAGAAAGCTCTCAGCATGTCATAAAGTAAATATAATCAGTCTTACAAAGATATATTATTAATTTAAACATTTCTTGAGAAAGCCAAAAATGAGAGCTGGAACATCTGTGCAGTTTTATTTTTGCAGTTTGTGATTCTGCCTCTGTGTTGTTATCACTGCATCTATATATGCTTTAATTTCCTAGTTAAGTGTGTGTGAAAGATTTCAGGCTTTCAGGTCTTAAAAAGTCACCTTAAAAACATCCTTACAGGTTTGTCTTTGAGTAAAGACAGCCTGAGCATGTTAGCTCAAAAATGACTCCTTTCAGAACAATTCAAATGCAAATGCTACAGGTTTGCATCCTCAACTGCAGTAATCAATGTGAAAAGCTATACAAACTTTAAATTCAGTTTATTGCTACAGAAATGGTGAAGTGACCAGCCAGGAATCTATGATGATTTTGGGGAGGCAGGTACAGAAGGATTTACTCTTTCAAAGTTGGGGAGGTTGAAGTAGAGGGGACAAGAGCACAGCAAGGTTCAAGTGTTGTAGATCCCTTTTTGTTTCAATGACTTCATTCTTAGTAAGTAATATGGTCCTCCACTAATTACTTAACTGTGTAAGTGTTCAGTGTCTGTGCTGGACTCTCTACTAGCATTTTTACTACCAGACATTCCTTCTGATGGCAGTGGCTAAGCTTTTGACTTCTGTAGTGGTGCCCTGGACATAAATCTTTTTGGTTTTCTTTGCTTATTTTAGCAGAGATTTTTATAACAGTTAAATGTTTATCTTGGAAGAAGAAAAAAAAAAGTTATTCTTATGAGATGATGTCAAATTTTCCTTCCATAGTTCATGGATTTGTGTTACCCATAGCAGAGAAGTATCTTGTCAATTAACTTGTAGTTTCTCACACAACTGCAGCATTTCCTTTCTTAAGTACTAAGGCCAGTGGTTGTTCGTTACAGTTGGCTATGCTATGCTAGTGACCTTCTGCTTTAAACTGGTTTAACTCTTGCGTGCTGTAGTGTTTTCAGGTGGTAAGGCACAAAGAGGCCTTTATCATTTTTCATTCTGTAGGCTTCGCTCTCCTTTAATTTCAACTCCTTTCTAGTTTAGTAGAAAATATGGGCTTTAGGATTAATCTAAAATGACAGCAGTATTGAAGTAGAGAATATGCTATATTTATGTAAGCAAAGTTTGTGGTTGAAGTTATCTGCCCTTACCTGAATGTCTTGTTTTCCAAAGAGATTTTAAAAATTTTGTTTTACATCTGCAGTATTGAGATCAATGGCCTGCTAAACAAGGGTCATGAAAATCTCTACCTAGCCATAAATATTCTTAAAATTTGTGACTGCATGTGGGGAAAAGACAAAATTTTCTATGTCTAATTGCTACTCAAGATGAGGGGGATACTTACTTAAGATAAGGGGGCTGGAGGCCAAGTAAAACCAGAAACCTTGCATTTTAACTTTTACCTACCAGTAATACCGACTTGATACTGATACATGTGTAAGTCTGTATGTATGCATGCATAAATCTTGCTCAATGGTCTGTATGCTGTAATGCTAACAGTATGCTCTATCATTCTTCGGGCTTACCAAGCCCAGAATTTTCATTAGCTTTTCCTGCTCCATCTAAATGTTTTGGAGCAGCTGGCAGAGTGGTGGGGAGATGGCTGGCCCATGACTCATGTTAGCTGAGGTCTCTATAAATCCTGGGTTGACTCAGCATTTGTTGGTGTTGTCATCACGATGACTGTGAGTTACCCCTCAGCCATTTGGGGGGCTGAAGGTGCTGCATGCACACACGTGTGAGTTAGTACAGAAACTGGGGAGCAACTGATCTTGAGTCTGAGGACTCGGGGGTTGCAAGTAGAGCTCCAGTGACCGGCTGACAGTTTGTTTTGAATAACCGAGCTTTGCATGTGATTTAGGTTGAAATTAGTATGCCGAGGTGTTCTTCTTTCCTCAGTTTTTATGTAATTTGACTAAGGCAATGGGCAATGAAAGAATGCGAAGCCCCAGTCCACAGTGTGCTATTTGTTTGTTGTTATTTAAGACATAGCTGTAATTTCAATAGTCGTGCAAAGCTTGCCTAAATTTCTTTAAATTTGATGCCTTGAGCTACTGTGAGTTTTCATGCTGCCAGTTCACTGAAAACACAAAATTCTTCTGTAGAAGACAAATGTTTCTGTGTTGCCTCTTTACCATCGGACAAGCTGCTATGAGCATGCTGAGGCTGGGATTCATCTCACCTGAACTGGGACACCTAAGTGTCAGTCACCCCAGCCTAAGTCAGTTATTGCAGAGTCCAAGGGGAGGAGGAGATGCCTGCAGAGGGCAGTTCATCATGGCTGTCTTAAATTCTGGTTTCACAGGAAGGTTCCTTTGCCTTCTGGAAAACCAGTCTCCTGCCATTGGCTGTAAAGGGAGCTGAGGCTGAGAAGATGTAAATGGCAGATGGTAGCTAAATTGACTTAGGTGAGTGAATTTTAGATGCCTTAAGTTAGGTGTGGTGCATCCAAGTCTAAATGATTTGCAGAAGCTCAGTGAGCCAAAGGGACTCAGTAGAGCCAAAAGAAACATGTAAAAGCTCATGTTCCTTAGCCTCTTTGATATACAGATGGTTATCAGCCTAGCTTTGCAGCTGTACTTGAAAGTTGTTCAAATAAACACTGAAAGTAGTTAATTTAAAGGGCAAGCACTGAAATATAATCATGACCCAGAATGAAGTTAAGCGCATGTACTGTGTTTGAGGCAATGTGAAAGCTTTCATGGGACTGTGAATGACACCTGTGTTTTAACAGTAGATGTTAAACATCAGTTGACATGCATGAAAGAATAAAAAATGGTGGTGCAAAGTGATCATCTCTGTAATAAATAGGCAAGTTAATATATTAATATCTTACATTATGTATTAAATTTAAAAGGTATTAAAATACAGCTCTTTAGTCATGTAACATATGCAGAAAAACAGCACACCCCCCCCGCCCCCAGCATTAAAAATTCCAGTCTTGATTTTCTTTGGCTCAGAGGAAACCATTATTCTGAATCCACTTCCCTGCTTAAAATGTTCTTTTCTTTTTCTCAGACCTCTCTGATTTACAATTAATGTAATAGTGCAATTTTTAGAAAGGGTGGCACTTGATAAATAGCAGCCTGTGAAAAACAGACTATACATATAGCTTCACACTGGAAATAAAAATGTTAATTTTGCTCTCTTCTTTAGTAGCAATTCTGACAGATTTCTGGGAGGCCTTCTAGTATCAGATGCAGCTCATATGATAACATGATACTTTTTACTGTCTCAGTACTCTCAAAGTACAGTGGAAGCAATGACAGAATTTCTGACTGTAAATAAGAGTTGGAAAAATGGAGTTCAGCGTATGATCATGAAATCAGTATTTGAGAATTTGTATTTTCAGCTGTGATGAACCTACTTTCAACATTTGTTTGTTTAAGAAAATGTACTTTTTAAATATAATACAGAACCATTAATTCCACTGTATAAACAAACATAGCAAGATTTTGTTGATGTTTGGTTTTTGCCCTTTTTCTTAGTTGGGAGCAGAGTGAAGCATATATTTATCCCATGTCATGTAAACTCATATATATGGAAGAACAAAAAATTAGTATACACATATAAATTTGTGGTTTATAATGTTTAAGTTTGTGCTTGTGCGTAATTTTGTGTGTTGAAACATTTGTTGCTGAAAGTTAGAGTAGAAGCAGTTGAAAGTTACTCCTGCTGTTTTAATATTCTTGGTGACAATTTTCCACATCACTGGCTCATTTATGATAGCTCTGAGTTTGTTCAGGGGAAGAAACAGGAAAAAAAAAAAATCGGACTGTCTCTGAATGTTACGTTGCGACATGTACATAAGTTTGAAAGATATTTTTGCACCTGCTTAATAACATATTTTTGGGATTCACAGTTCACTGCAGCCTTCTGTCATTGCACCTGATTAAAATCTGTGAAGAATTACTTGCTGGCATGATAACCTGGTGGTAGAAAGCCATTTTCCTGTGTATCTGAAGATTCCTTAATTTTTCTTGGTTAGCATTTGCTGCAGTGTACAGTGTGCTAGTTGAATCTGACAGCTCTTCCATGAACTGTTCAACTCCACAGTAAGACTATGAAGGACTCGAGATAAATGATTAAAAATTAAGAGTGTCCTGCAAGTGGAGTAAAGAGAAATTCTTTCAGGAACCCATAAATTTTTACTATTCCAAAAGACAGGCTTAGCAGAGGATGCATTGGGATCTACTTAATGTTATGTTAATACCTGCACAGAGTCTTTAATAACCAAATCTTCTACTGCAGTGTGCTTTGACTTGTTATGCAGAATTTGTCAATCCAATGTATACTATTGCACTGAATATTTCAGTCTTTTTATACTAATATTATTTTTCAGTCTATGAAAAAGAATGCAAATGGAATGACAAGACAATTGCTATAAAATTTATAGTTTATTTTTCGCTGGAGGAGGCGTTCTTTGATATTTTCAAGTACTGATTGAGTAGTAGCAAGCTGCAGCACTTGGTAAAGTACAGAGGAGTATCCCATGCTCACTAAAACCCATGGATACGTGGCTGCTTGATGATCTGGACCTAAATTCTGCAGCAGAAATCTGGCCGTTGGCAGACCCTGCATGGCAGCTTCAGTGTAAAATACAAAATTCAGTGTTTCCTGTGTTCTGTTTGAGGACGAAATAATGCAGTCAGTATAAGAACTCTTCAGGTGTTTTGATATTCAGTGTACTGATGCTGATTTTGAGATGTGTCTGTATTTCAGGATGCCACAGATTCTCCCCCCTGCCCCATTCCTCATTCAACAGTGGTTTAGGAGTTGCCAAGAAGTAACCTATTAGTTTCAGAAACAGCAAGCACAGGGGCCAGCTAGAACACTTGACTACTGGCAAAATATTTTGGGATTATTGTAGCACCTTGGCTAGATGCATCTACTATGTTTAGGAAAGACTTCTGTCACTTTACACCCTCTATACGTGTTCTTTTTTAAATTATACAAAGTAAATGACACATCGTTAGTTTAGGGAGTGCTTCTGGGGGGCAGCTGTTGCCAAGTAGGCCTTGTGATCATGGTATGTCTTGTGATGTGTCAAATAAAATGAAGATTTGTTAGTTAATGGCATTATACTTTTCCTAGGACGACATATCAGGGTAATTTTATGGATTATATAACAATGGTTTGAAACTCAATTTTAAAACCAAAATATTTTTCAAGTCTTCTTTTATCATAAAAGTGAAGTAAAAGTAGAGCTGGAAAGTTAAATAAAATGCACAATTACTATTGCCTAGATCATCTTTCCCATGAAGCACACCCTCAACAGTGCGGTTTGTCATACTATGACTTGATTAAAGTTGTAGAATAAATATGGCTTAACTACTATGATTATAAATTTGGGTGAAGTTAACAAGAATTGTCAATGAGATCTGTGGTTCCTTGCTTGAGGAATGTTTTCCTCGTAACACTTGTTTTGTAAAGCTGAGTACCATTGCTAGGACTGAAAATGTCTAGCAACAAAAAAAATGACCCTCTCAACCTTCCCAGGATTAGCTGAGGCTTAACATCAGTGGTTATTCCAGTGCTGCTGCTTTGACTGGCAGCTGGTAGTATGGGTGGAACACCCTCCCCCAAACCAGAAATGATTTTATTTTTGTCACACAATATGCATATAAACTGCAGTGTGTTCGGTATAATGATCTGTTCTTAAATGTGATCAAGATCAGGCAGCTTCTCATCTTCTGTTTGGTATTTTGACTTTCTTGTGGTGTTAGTACACTAAAGTTGGGTACTGCAGCTTAATGGGAAAGGACCCTTGATCTTTCTTTTTCTTTGCCTTCTTTTTCTTTTTTGAATGCTGTGGGGTTTTTTGAAGATATCCTTGCAGAAATCATCAAATGTCTGTTTCTGTGACATCCCTGTGTATGTAGAAAGGGCTACTAAGCCTACTTTTCTTTCTTGCCACTGCTCAGTGTGGCCAAGTATTTGCATTGTTACAATGCTTGGTTGCTTGAAGTACTGTTCCCTTTACCTGTCTTAAGGTACTGAGCTCAATCCCAGTTGGCACAAGGTGGGTGCAGAAGCAGATCAGCCAGTGAAAAGGGGGAATTCCTGCCCTTGGGTGGGCTGTGGCTTTCCTAGGACACCTACCGTGGGCTGCATCCCCTTGCCTGCTCTGGGGACACCACTGCTCCTGTAGTGCTCTCTACCAGAAAGGCTGAAAGCTCTCATGAATGTGGAACTGGCAGCATCCCTCAAGGAAGTACTTGTGCTCACTAAACAGAGGGGAAGGAGGAAGGTAAATAGTACATCTTGGTAGGGAGGCTCATGCGGAGACCTGAAAACAGGAGTGTGTGTGGGAGGAGGGCAGGGAAGTACTGGACATGTTTGGGTACAGAGTAACGGTGTCAGGGCAGGAAGGTGGGATGCGAACAACAGTTTGTAGGATGGGGAGTGGAAGGCTGAAAGCAAGAGATATGATCAATGGAAGAAAGACTATAAGGGGAAGAAGAAAAGAATGTGAAGTGTTGTGTGAGATAGGAAGGATAAGTCATGGGAGTGGTGGTCTTAGAAAAGTGAGGGAATAACAGAGAATACAACTGAGAGGATTAATTTCCCAAGACATGTCTCGAAATCCAGAGGCAAATGCCATGAATTTTTTTTTAGAGATGGTTAGATAAGAAATTAAAAAATCAACCCATAAAAAGTGTTTCATATTCAGGGGGAAGTGGCGGTCTGTACCTGGTGTTCTCCTGCTGTATGTAGCTCTAACTTGGATCGCCGGGAGCAGTCAAAATCACTAATCATTGCCTCTGAATATCTCAGTTCCCACTTGACCTGCTGCTTCTTTTTATCTTCTTTACCTGTTGAAGAGAAGAACAGTAAGTTTCCAATATTGTGATTTTGCAAAACGTGATTACTCTTAGAACCTCATGACATTTCTGCTAAGCAGAGGAAAGAGATCTCAGCTGTGGGCCACAGGCAGCCTGCTGAACCAAGTACCTGACCTATTCATTGCTGCCCATTCCCCGGGCCTTGCAGGTAAAGCCACCAAGCAGACTTCCAGCTGGTTTATTTTGTTGTATTTTTTTTGTAGCACTGTGCTTATGGAGGCCTCTTTTTNTTTTTTTTTTTTTTTTTGAGTAAAAATTTGGATGTGCAAATTTCTGGTACCTTCTTGGAGGCTATATGGCTGGACCACTGGATAGTTCTCCTGACATGGTCTGTAGCTGCTGCTTAAACTCACTCTTGACAGAAAAAAACCCAAACCCAACAAACAAAACATTTCATGTTATGTATAAGCTTTTGTTTCTTTCCTGTTACAGCATGTATGTAATCTTGCAGTTATTAATGGTATAATTTATCTCAAAACTGAATTTGGAATAGTCTTGCCTGGGAGAATTTTGAGTTTAAACAAATGCAGCCAAAAAGGTGTGGAAAGGGGGCTTAAGCACAGAGGAATAACTTGACTAATAAATTATAAAAATTTGGTGGGAGATCTGAGAACAAAATCCATCTGCCACTTCTCTCAGTTTAGTGTTCTTCCCCTCAGCTGCACTGTCCCTACAGAACACAATTCTTTCCTGAAATCTAGGCAGTTTAGTTGTTTATATCTAAAGTTTGCAGTTTAGTGTTTTAAGACTGCTGCAATCTTTATTTTTTACATTGATGTTTTGAGAAATAGGTATGTTGGGGCGGGTTAAGAAGAGATAAATGTAGAACAGCAGCACTGTTTGGAGACAGTGCGGTAGATTGGATGTTGGTGTCTTTTTTGAAGGGACAACCAATCTCTTTAATGGGATGCTGAAAATCTCCTTTATGCTTGCTTATGTAGTGAAGGTGTCTAGGGGCTGGGTTTTCAGTGTTGTGATCGCTTGGGGTTTCATAATATGATACAGCTCCAGCTGTATGATGGCCCTTTTGTGGCATTTTAAGCTGGGTAGAAATTAGATGTTGGTAATAGCCCTTTTGGAGTTGTTCATGGGAAGATACCACATCTTGTCTTAAAAATTTCATTAATGGTCTGCAGGAAAGAACAGAGCATAAATCAAAGATGCTCAGAAGAGAAGTTGTGAACAGCAGTCTGAGGGAAGTTTTCAAAATGGGATTAGTCTAAGATGGAAGAATTCACAACGGTGGTAGACTTCTCATGGTGACAAGAAAGCATTGCATAGGAAATGTGTGAAGTGAAAGGGTGAATCTCCTAAGTTAGAGAGCAGCTTCAGAATGAACGCAGAGAGAAATACTGACAGAGCATTACGTGGCTGAAATAGAGGAATATTAGAATGAATTTTTAACCTTGCTCCAAAAATAAAAAAAACACAGTGGCGGGTGAGTCTTTGGGAATTAGAGAGGAAAGGTTGCGTGATCGATTGGGCAGCTGCACAATATCAGTCTGGCGGAGCGCTGAAGTGGAATGTTTCAAGAAATACTGCTGAAAAAAGATTAAGGGAAGAGAAAGTCATCTAGGATTGAATGTGCAAACTCAAGCAGATGGTCATATTACTGACTCAGCCTCCTGAGTCTGCTCGCAAGACACGAGACTGAGGGCTGGTGAACTTTTCTCATGTATTCTTGCATGAAAGGGATGATGCAGAGGGGAGGTTTTCATAGTCTGAGTTGGAGCAAGAGGGCCTTGTCCGTGAGAGACATGTTGTTAGAGCCTTCTTGCTGTGGAACCTGTTAGTAGGGTAGGACAAACACACAAAAAGGAATGTGTTCAGTTTCAGTCTAAGTATGGTGTGACCTTGAACAAATTATTTGTTTTAACATGTGCCTCTTTTCTCCAGCTGAGATGAATGAACTCTTTCTCAGAAAAGTGTTGTAAAACTAAAACCGTTTGGTGATTATTTTCAGATACTGGTGAGAGTCTGGATTTATTAGCTTGGACTGAGCACCATGGGGTTATAATATAACTTGGCATTTGTTTAGAGGTGGCTTGTTAACTCCTGACTCACATTATAGATATAATCTTGTGTTTGTCTGCAGAATCTTGTGGACATCTTTTCTAGCATGCTCTCACCTCTGTCTTTACTGGTACTGTTATTCACACCAGCAAGATAAAATATAGTATAGCTATGTCCCATGTTGTAATCACACCTTTGATTGCAGAAGAGACATTGCCTGGAACTAGCGAGTAAGAATAGAATTCTTACCAAATTCCTAAAATAAGTGGAATTACATCAGAGATAAATTTGACATAGTGGGGCTGTTAAGAAGCTGAAATCAGCCCACCAGCTGTTGTGTGTTTAATTTGGTATTCATACTTTATTGCAGATGTTTTCCACCACTCCTCTGTCAACTGTGTCGGATGTAGTTAGCCATTACTAGCTGTGGTTACAGACAAATAAATTTATTATTAGACACTGACAGCTGAACTTGGCATTTTTTTTAGGATTGTAGGACCACAGAAGCTAATTGGTGAGAAATAATAAAATGAGTCATCACAATTGGAAATATGTTCATTTGCAGACATATTTTTAGTAGAACTTAATCAAGAGCACACTAGCACATGCGTACACAAGACCGTTGCATGCTGAAACCAAATTTGACACCATTTCATGCTGACTTAGTGGAATAAAGAGCCAGAAGAGGAAGCTTTGAGATTACAGGTAGATAGTACATCTGTTTTCAGTGTTGTGTTCATGTTTATATCACTTGTAAGCAGTTTATTTGAGGAGCTGGTTAGCACATGCAGTTGAAGTGTAGACACATACAATATCACTGCAGTGCCCAGTCAGATCAAACTCAGTAGTATGTTTGTTTCTCCATGAAGCACCTTGCAGATCACAGAAGTTGCTCTTGTTACCTGGGTGTGCTGGAACCACACGTTCAGACTTGTTCATTCATTGCCTTCTGATCGCGTGTGTCGTTTCCCTCTGGTGGCTGTGAAACCCATAGACTGGGATGTGCACTGTGCCTGAGCCACTCTGCTCAGTATTGATGCCCAAGTCCTGGATAAACTCTGCTCTGCCATATATCATCACTGTATTGAAGTGGTGCGTAACAATTTTTTGCCTTGTACCTAGCGATTGCTTTGTGAAGACTTGTCAGAGAAAAGTGCTGAATATGAATCTACATGACTCAAGATGGGTTGTTTTTTTCGTGTTTTTTTTTTTTTTTCGCTGCCACGTGTCTTTAGTACTGCAGATCACCACGACTTTGCTGTAATCTTGCAAAATTATTCTGATGACTAGGTTAGAGCTTTCTGGGGAAGGAGGAGGAGATAACATGGTTATTGTACTAGCAGCCTGCTTCATAGTACTGTATCAAGAACTACCAGCTAGTCTGGTCCTCTGGAATTCCATCTGTTCTGCATGGGGTTTTCTGTCTCAAAGGATAATTCCATTGGAATAATGTTGAATTCTTATGAAATTACTCCTCCTACAGGATAAAACTAAAACATGTACAGTGAAATGTGTCCAGACTATTTAGAATTGTGTGACCAGATAAGTCATCTCTCTTCCTTCTCATCCTAAGGCAAGTTCAGCTATGCATAAATCCTTCTGACAGAGGTTTTCTTAAGCATTTTTCATAGTCTTATAATGATGAAGCTTCTAAACAGGTTTGTGAAAATGCTTTGCTACCCTCAGAAAAGTTTTCCCCAACTGTCTAATACTAATTTTATTAATGCAATGAGGAAGAGTATTACCTGCCCTTTATTCCATGTTTTATTGACAACAATATCTTATACTTGACATTGTTGCTATGTCTCCCCACAGTCTAAGCAGACTGCATCCCAACAGTTTTTCTGGATCTTTACTGGTTTTTTGCTGGGTATCATCAGTCTTGTTGCTCTCTGTTCATTCTTTATTTGAAATGAAGGGTCAAAATGGCCATTTCACTTCAGCTGAAGCCTTACCAGTGTTGACTGTAAAGTCAAAGGATCACTACTCTTGTAGTGACATGCACTTCTTTCCTAATTAGCCCAGATTTTTGGCTTCTATACAGCTGCTTGGTGGTGTTGGCTCGTGGTCAGCATTTGATTCACTGTAACCAGAAGATCCTTCTCTACAGCACTGCTGTCTTTTCATTGCTTTTTATCCTGTGTCCCTACCTAAGGGATGTGCGCTGTGCTAAGGTTGTTTTCAGTTCCTTGTAGGTTGCTCTCCCTTAAGAGAGTCTGAACACTAATTCCCACCAGCCAATGACATTACTATTATCATTTTACTATTAACTACTACAACAGACATCTGCTAGCAAGAAGATAGTGGAGTTGTGGCTCAAGGTCAGATACAGTAATCAGAAGTTTGGGTCATTTTCTTACCACTGTCACAGGCTTCCTTCGTGTTCAGATGTTAGAAGCTCTAGAGCCATCTCCCTAATAGGGTGGTATTTCAAAACAGAGTTTGGTAGTTTGTTGAAGATATTGGTTGATCAGTCAAGAATAGAATTAGCAGTTAAAGTAAGTAATGTTGCGCTCTGAGCATTTGTTTTGTTGGTATCTCCTGTAGGATTGTTGAAAAAATATTTAATCACTGTTGATCATAGTTCTTGCATGTTACGTACACGGTGTTTAATAAATCCTATTCATTAAGGCTTCTGTTTGTTGTCAGCAGGGATTTGGAGAAGAAAAAATACCATCCTAATTTGTTACTTCTGCATTGTTCTTCCAAAGCACAGAAGTAAAGAGGCTCTGGGGCAACTAGTAGTAGAGCTTCCATCAACACTGAACGTTTTCTTACCTGCCAATTGGTGTGTGTTATTCAGATGCCTAGCATAAAAAAAGGTCACATTTGATTTTTTTCTTTTTTTTTGGCAGGTGACGTCATTAGGGTCATCTTAGGAGATTGATTCATGGTTCCTATTATTCTATTAGCAAATGGTTTCCAGTAATGGTGCAAGTCTTGTACTTGATGGCCCACAGGATTGATAAACTTTTATTCTACACTAATCTAATTCTAATCTAGTGCTTATCCCAACAACGCAAAGGGAAGTTGAAGCGAAGTTTGTAAGTCAAGAAGTATTCTACAGTTTCCTTAGGCAGAAAGCAGTTTTTGCAGGCTAAATTTCTATTCGTAAATCTACTTTTAAAGTATGTGTGGCACCTATGCTCATTGCACAGTTCAGTTGCATAGCTGAACAGTAAATGGGATGCAGTGAAGCAGAACTGTGCATATGTGGAGTTTGAGGAAGCTATTAAAGATTGAGCTATTAAAGTCTGTGCCGAGATCCTGATTTACAGCATATGGAAATTGATGGGAACATTCCACTAAGTGCAGTATTTGCCATATAAAACAGCAATACAAGTGAGTTTGAATGTACAAGCATAACTTATCTGTTTTAACCTTTGAATGCTTAATTTTGCAAATGTGACATTCTCTGTTCTGTATGCAGTTTCCGAATTGGGGTACTGTCATGGAGCAGTAGAAACAGAGCCAGCATTAAATCTTTAGGGGAGGTAATTATGTATAATGGGTCAGATTAGGAAGAGCACAGCAAATTATTTAAATTAGTAATAGTTCATGTTTTATCTGCTGCACTCTCTGCAAAGGAGTAAAATATCAAATACACAATCAAGGAAAATACCTGAAAAATGTTGCCTATTTTTGTCCTGAAATGGAAGCAAAATGCAGATGTCAAAGTCATGACACAAGGAGCTGAAGCACCTTGGGCTGAAGCACATACTGTGTCTCTAAATAAATGTATTACTTGTAGTGTTTTTTGTACTTCATTTATCATCAACTTTTCCTGCAGAGATCTTTAACAATACTAGAAGCTCCAATATTGTGCTTTTCTTCCATGGTTAAAATCAAAGACTTGGAGGTAGTAATGGCATAGAGTGTAAAACAGGGAAAGACATACAGTAGGAAATTATTTTTTGTACTCTCTAAGAAAGCAAATAAAGAAATTACTCAATCTTTTTCTGTCCTTTGACTCCCTACTAAACCAGTACCAGATATGAATTCAGAAGTTTTAAAAGTATGTGGAATTATTAAAACTTTAAGGTACTACAATGTAGAGAATAAAAACAACAACCCATGAAAAATATTAAGAAAAACCCAAACAAACCACCAA
>VYZV01038124.1:18578-31900 GCA_013401275.1 Pandion haliaetus | reverse complement strand
TAAAGTGAGCTCTTACGTAGCTCAGACACCATTTTTTTTTTCCAGCTTGAATGAAATAAAAATTGTCATGCAGCTTCAAAATTGCTCCCTCTAGCTCAAATATCTATCTAACCTAAGACCTACTTTGACTTTGGTCTGAGAGATTTGCGTCTTGGTTTTATAACATTCTGGCCTAAGTCTTTGTCACTGCAGGGCTGAAGTTAGTCTAAGTATGATAATAAATAGTATTTTNCTTCGCACCACAAAACCCCTTCCTGAGCCCACTTGGCACCACAAAACCCCTTCCTGAGCCCTCTTGGCTTCCTAAAAGATTTGTTTCTGTCAGAGCTCATTCTATTACCTCACTTGGATTTAAGTCTAAATATGCTCAGTTACTAGAATCTCAGTATTTATAGAACTTGGAATGAAATTCAATGTATCTTTTTACTTGCACAACATTTGTTAAATGCAGCAAGACATCCAAAATTGACAAGACCTAAGTACATCAGATGTGGGTGTAAGGATGAAATAGTATAACAGAAAATAGAGAAACTGAAAACAATTGTTCCTGCCACCACAATTTGAATGAATTATTTTCTAAAAACAGTGCTGTGTCTGTTGTTAAATAAAGACATCATTTAGGCAGGGAAGAATTGTCTGACTAATTTTTCTATCTTTCTAATTCCCTGTTTCTTCTNTGTTGTTTTTTTACTTCTTTCCTTTCTTTATTTTTTTCCCAAGTAAATGAAAAACCTCCCAGTTCAAGGCTCAGCAATGCATGCTGTTGAATCCAAAATATTTTTTCTGNGTACTGGAAGCCTGAAGTGTTGAAAGTTGATAAGCAGAAAACGTTAATATTATATTTTTTTTTAATAGCAGAATGATTATTTTACTATATTAAGCTCATCATTTTCACTTTTTAAAGCAGTGCTATCTAGCAAGCAAACAAGGCACAGGAATGGGACCTGTGAACTGCTGCCCATCATGGCAGGCAAAAGTGCAAGTGGGAAATGCCCCCTTCTGCAGAATTTGGTGGCTTTCAGTAGAGAAAGATGCCCCAAACTGATCTCCAAACCCTCTGGGTACGGATTANGAAACCAGAATGTAAAATGTTCTGAAAATGCCAAACTACATTTTAAAATATTTTCTAAGCATTTCACTGCTATTTTTAGTGTATTCTAACTGCAGTTTTTAGCTAGGGAATGATTCACCAAATGAAAATGTTTCCAGTCAGGAACCCTTATGGTATGTGTCAGTGTCTGCCCACTGGAAGGATTGGTGACCCACCAAAAGATCAGCAGAAACTGNTGTAAAAAAATGTACAGCAGACAAAATACTACAGGATGTTTTAGATATATTACCAGTATTTTAACTCAAACTACAGGTGACCTGAAATATCTGTGTCCTAACAACCTCCTCTTAATGCACTGCTTTAAATATTCAATTTCTTGCATAAATTGCTGCCTTCAGTGCATTGCATAGAGAGTACTTTTCCTGTTATTTTCTGTATGTATAATTTTATTTGAACTGTAGCCTTATTTAGCATTATACAACCAAATGTAAAATTTTAAGTATTTTAAGTTAAAAAAGACTCAAGATGAATTAAAAATAGAATACTTTTAACTGCTTTGTTTTAAAAGCTTTAAGTTTTAGTGAAAACTTGCAACTTCATAACTGAGCAGAACTAGAAACTGCTTATTAGATTTTTAAACCCCGCCCCCAAAATGTTCACTCAACTGGAATTCCAACAGAAATAAAAATATGATTAACAAATCAGTTCAATTAAGATAGCACAAAGATCTCACCATCACACTCTGGGTTTCAGGGTTTTGGACAAGCACATCTGTGTAAGCAATAGTAATTAGAGGAGGGTAGATAGTTCCTCTCTGAGTATGGGATACCAGACGAATACTGCAGAAATACAAACAGGAGTATTATTTTTAATACAGAAAATGGATGACTTGTTTGGAAGGTATTCATTGAAACTTGTACTAATAAGAAAATACTAAATGAACAGAACAACCTGATCAATAAAATGTGAGTTTCAAACCCAATGACATGGCAATTCACGTTTTAAAAGCAAACAAGAGTGTACAAAGGCATGTACACGAATATGTAATAAGAAAAAGCTGGGAATGATTGTTTATTTGTAAGAAAATACCTGAATCAACCTTTACTTACTGCTCACATTATGATAGCTGCAATTGAAGTAAATTCCAAAAGGCAACTTTTCTCAAAACATTACAGAATGACCTTTTCTATGTGTATTTTGAATTTCTGGCATTATCCTTTTTTTGAAATGGGGGTGGGAGGGTGTGTTCTTCTAAGATACATAAGCTAATCCTTATTTTTTGAAACGATGTAATATGTAATTCTCAGCAAATGGAGTTAGTACATTAAATTAATCTTCAGAATCATTACTTGTATGGATCAGTACTCAGTGCTACTCAGCAATCTTGTTAACTAGTAAGTTGTGAAGAAGAGCTGAAGAAGAAGGGAGATCTCAATTTTTAGACAGTTATCTCAGAGGAAGATATTACATAAAGAAAAAGAGGTTCTTCCAAAACATATTCCAGTTGAGATCAACCACCAGTAACGACCCAAACAGGTAGTCTCACAATTTCTGTTAAATGACTATAAGCCTGTTCTGGATTGTATAACGGAATAGGCAACAGTTTGTAAAAATACTGCAAAAGAGAATATGAAGTATGAAATAGCATCCTCGTATAGTCAGCAACATACACATCAAAAAAGAATAAACAGAGGAGTTTTTAGGGCTTTGTAGATGTCACCTGCTTCTAAGAGGTGACTGAATGCCTGCTAACTTGCATTATGCATACATAGTCTGATCCATTGCACCTGGAAAGTAATCACAGTAATTTTAACCCCCACAAGTCAATGTTATGTTTTCTCACTCACTCATCAGAACAACCTATGGAAAGTATGCAATGGAAAAAGCAGCACAGGACATATGAGAAACAACATAATAAAACAACTTTCTTTTAAGACAATATAAAATGCAGACTGCACAAACTTGGCTTTATTTTCTATGTACTATATATTATATGCAATTAATCACCTTATTGTTATTTTGCTAGCAATCCGAATTACTCTTGGTAGTTTTCCCAAGTCATTCTCTTTTCCACTTAGCGCATCCACCAAAAAAAATCGACGAGTCAAAAGCCAGTTGTTCATATTACTGCCTTTGAAAAAACATGACAGTCACATAATATTTAAAAAACTAATTCAACATGCAAAAAGAATGAAATCTATTAGAAATGATACATACAACTGTATAATACATATAACTTCAGGATGTACAATTACTTATTTTCAACTTAAACAAATACATCATGAAATTAGATTACTTTATTTGTGCATATTATTGACTGGGCCAGTGTATGCAACCAAAGCTTGCACTTAACACTATCAGAACTTGCCCACAAAATATTCTTAAAACAGAAACCAGTTATGGTGTGTTGTGGTATCTTTAAACAACTCAGAGTAATTAATACAAATTCTTTCTATTTGAAGTGATTCAGATTATTTACACTAACAGAAATGTTACTATGTCAGTCTTACCTTGATTAACAAACATTTCACTGTACTGAAGATTCAAGTTTAAAACTGGCACGGCCCAAAGATATTGTTGTCCGTTGTCACCATTATATTCAAGGAATAGGTCATAAAAGATTGGATTAGCAAAATCTGACAAAATCTTGGAAACCGAAATTTTGCACTACAAGAAAAAAATGTTAAAATAGAAAGATCACTTTAGCCATTTAATGATTTTATCAAGTTGTGGAATCTTCCCCTACAAAATTACTGTGGAATCTGTCCTACTTCTTCACAAAAGACAAGGCATTGTACCTATTTGCAAGCAATTACGAAGTACTACTGATTTTATACAAACCTCTTGGAAATGATTGCAGTTGACTAGAATGACTAATGTGGAGAATGAAGCTCTGCTGACATTTTTCAATAGATTAAGAAAAAATATCCTAGCAAATTTCACAGACATAAAATTTGAAACAGCATAAACACTAAAGTCAAGAAACATAAATGCTGAAGTCATGAAATACTGTGCCTGGTTCTGGGCTCACCAGTACAAGAGAGAAATGGAGCTACTTGATATAGTCCAGTGCAGGCCACTGAGATGATTAACAGACTGGAGCATCTCTCTCCTATGAGGAAAGGCTGAGAAAGCTGGGACTGTTTTGCCTGGAGATAAGGCTCAGAGGGGATCTTATCAATGTGTACAAATATCTGAAGGGAGGGTGTACAAGACAGAGCCAGGCTCTTTTCAGTGCCCCGTGACAGGACCAGAGACAATGGGCACAAACTGAAACAGGAGGTTCCCTCTGAGTATCAGGAAACACTTTTTCACTGTGACGGTGACCAAACACTGGCACAGGTTGCCCAGAGAGGCTGTGGAGTCTAGCTCCTTAGAGATACTCAAAAGCTGCCTGGACATGGTCCTGGGCAACCGGCTCTAGGTGGCTCAGCTTGAGGAGGGGGTCGGACAAGATGATCTCCAGAGGTCCTTAACCATTACCACTACCTTAACCATTCTATGATTGTGTCAAGAAATTAAATGTGAAAGGAGGCAGTTTTCTGCATATGTGAACAACCATGCAGTCTTTAAATACTCATATAACATGTCAACCATGTGTTCCCCAAAGCTGTAGGAAAAAAAAAAAAAAAAAAGTGATGCATACAATCCATGAATATAATTACATTAAAAAATACTCAGTAAGTTAATATTTATTGGTGTTTGGATTTAAACTCAGTAATATTAACTGCTGTTAATACTTAACAACAGGTTCTACAGACTCAAAAGATCAAATGTATAACATTTCAAAAAGCACAGAAAAGAATAACCATACTTGACTAGTTCAATGATCCTAAATAGGAAACAAGTTTTCATTCTGTCTGAAATAGTGAAATATGGATTAAACAACTTTAAACAACATGTAGGGGTAAAAATATTTAAAAAAGATTTGTCAAAGTTATTTAGTAGACACTTCAGTTTTTCAAAGACTAAAGCTTTGACAGCTATTACACTACTAGACTTTCACAGCACCCAAATAGCAGGCAGAGTTTATCTATTTTACACTGCAACCCATAACGTGGGGAATGGTTTTGAATGCAGATGAATTAATGAATAATATTAATGGATATATAGGTATTATATGCTGCGCACACATAGGGAGTTTTATAAAAATAAAGAAGTTATTTCTCCACCCCCCTGTCAAAGAGACTACCGACTCCCCATTTAACACATAAGTGACAAAAATTAATGAAGCTTTATTGCTGGCAGAACCATGTCTGTGTCTGACTGAATTTAGGATCTACATATACACAAGCTCACATGCTCTATCCTCTCTCCCTTTCCTGGTGTTTAGTAAGGTGTGAAAACTCCCAATAGTTTTTTCCATAGTTAAGACAGCTAAAGAATCTCTTTCCTCTGATGAGTCATCTGTTCGATTAAAACTTGCCTTCAATCTCTTTATTGAATTCACTGAAATCAGGGCATATATTAAAGAGTTAATGGGACAACATACAGGTATGGCATGATTGCATATACCTTCTTTCCACATGAAACCTGGCCAAAGATGGAGGCAGGAAAATTAGAAGTTACGATGCAAAGTATATGACCTGTCAGAATTCAGGCATTGTGTTCTTCAACTGCTAAGTCAGCAACCTCACCAATACAAATGCCAGGTCAATTTATTTTGATTATCTTATGTAGTACACAAATTTTGTGATGTATAGTTAAATAATTAAAAAAACCCCACATTTATTTCACTCAATAATGAAGAAATTAAAATAAGCAACAGTTTCACAAGAAAGAAGTCCGTGTTGCAGCTTATGGCTAAACTCCAGCGGTCCTTCAATATGCACTGAATTACTGATGATGTATAAAGCAACTTAATTCAAAATTCAGAATAGCATTTTATCTTTTACTTACACTTTGTTGGTAAGTTGTTCCAAACACATAAGCTGCATTCAATTTAGTTTGGGTATCAGGACAAAGCTGAACAAAACATAATTATAACTAGGTTAATTCAAAGGTATCATTTTCTCACATGAAATATTTACAGGTACTCCAAGCAGTTTATGTATTCACAGTTGTCACAAAAGGTATTTTGTACTATTTTTTAAGAAGAGAGGGATTGATTTTGAAGAGTAAACACGAATATTTATTGTACTAATATTGTTGTTCTTAAAACACTGTTTTAGCTTATTCACACTTGCAAAGTATTTTTCAGTTCCATCGCTGAAGTTGAATTCTGTGGCCAGCAGCATCTAACCAGGCAAAAATAATCTTTTGGGGGACTGAATGTTAATTCACTGTGATGTCTCAAGCTTTATTAGGGGCTTCTGCTAAATCCAAGAATCCCATGAAAAAAACCCTCCACATTCATATTGCCCCCCCTTCTCTTAAGGTAGCATTCTCAGAGGATCAAAGTTATCATGGTAAGTAACAGATCTTTTTTTTTCCTTTTTCAATGTAACTTTTACATTTTCTGCAAAGAACAAGTCATTCTAAGCAGAACCCAGAAAAATAGGCCAAATTCTAACTAAATGAGCATGGCACTTATTGGAGGGCATAGCCATTTTCCCCAAAATGAAAATCAAGTCTCAATTTACGTAAGCTACAATTCTATTAATGTGCAACTGAAATTCTGGTAATTGCTACAATTACATATTGAGAGCGTTTTAGCACTATGATGTCTTATCATCACGCACAATCTATTACATTAAAAGAGGCTTTGAATAGAAAAGCTATTCCTTTCCTATTGATTTTTGATAGCTACTAAAAGCTCTGCATTTAGGTAATTAAGGTGTCCCAATAAACCTTAAAATCTATGCACAGTAATTGGCTTAGTAACCTGTTTTCTCAGACACTAGTTTTCCTTAAAATTTGAGAGGCAGATGCAAGACAGTTCATCCTGAGACAGTAACAAAATAAATAGCAGTCACTATCTAAACCCTGAATGTCAGCTGCTCTTCTGTAGATACTGGAGCATTTGAAGTTACATGCTCCAAGAGTGACATGAAGAGCCTAGAAAAGGGGACAGACAATTCCCAATTGTTCTTGCTAGTGTTCCTATTGTTGCCTGCCTAGGGAACTGCTGAGAGTGCCTAGATCTCCTCTGGACTGCTAAACAAATTCTACCCTGTAACATGTTTCGCAGATGCCAATTTCTGCTAACTGTTAGGTTAATTACTATTGCACTTTCTACTTGCTGCCATCTTGCAAGACACTTGTCTTTTTCCCTATCTATACAGCGTAGTACTGCTGAAGTAAAATGTGTGTGTGCCACTGAAATCTGAGGGTAGAGTGTCCAAGGGTACCGTGAATCTTCTAGCCAGTGTTCCCCATTTCTATGTAAAGTTTCCCAGCAAGTTTTTGTAACTTTCTGTTATGAAAAAGCCAGGCAGATGCTAGCCAAAGTGTACATTTTCTATTTAAAACCAAAAGAAATAAGCAAACAAAAAATCCCAAGAGAACTGAAAGAAAATGGGGTAGTAAATCAGTTTTCCTACCTCTCTTGACAGTGACATAACTACTGATTTGCTTGGCAACCCCATAATGTGTGTAAACAGGTGACAGCATCTAACAGAGACATACTCACAGAATCATCTACAAACATATGTGGACTAAGAGTGTATTCTTTAATACACTTTTCTTGACAAGAAGAAGAGGGCTAATAATAAATTATGTACATGGGTAACTGTATGCTGAATGGAAGAAAGAGATTGTTGGTTCTAAATGACTAGCACTGCTTTTCAGAGCTTTCCAATATACTAAATATATATTGGTCCAACGGATGAAGGCAATGTTGCTGAATTTTTACTTTTGATTTTGTAGAGATCATTGTGAGGAAGAATCAAGGGCTATTTTCCTTAATCTAGCTCTATCATAGTTATCTTATGCGCTGTCACTAGTGTAGTAACCAAACTCTTGGCTTTTGTCTTAATTTGGCTAAAGGCAATCAGAATGTTCTGGTATCAAAAAAAGAGAATTAAAATCAAACATACCTGTAAGATGCCTCCTTCCACACTTTGCCATTTAAGAAAGTTTCCTGCTGCATCAAATGAGGCTGCAATAAACTGCAGCTTTACATCCTGATGATGAAAAAAGATAAAGGAACAATGAAACTGCCATAAAGTGGACATACACATTTTAGGAACTGATGCCTTATTGTTTGATGCTTCCCTAAAACTTCCAGCATAATGCTTCATTTTTTATCCTTTTGATTTTATGGTTTTAATCTTGGTTTAAGTAGTTTGCTTTTTTTTAAAAAAACATACTTTACCATTCTTCTACAGCTTCACTGGTGACATAGCGGAAGTTCCAAAGGAACTTCTACACAGGTAGACATGCCCTAAACTAATCAGAAATCCATGCAGATTTCTAACGTATACCAGGCTGGGATCTTGAGGGCTTCCAGGACCTTCAGTGTTAGGAAGAATAACGAATATTTTAGTTGTTAAAACAATTGCTGCACTGCAACATTGTTTAATTTACAACACAACCTTTTAGAATATGGCTGAAAAAAGCTATTATTTTATTTCTGAGTCAGTAAGAAAACTTCAGGTAAATTTGGCGGTATAACTGACAAACAGGCTATCTCTAGCACTACTTTCTTTCTGTGATTAGCTTAACTTGAATAAACTATTCTAGTTATTCTAATGTTACAATGAACCTGTAAAATAAAACACATTACTGTTTGATTTCCTGTTTGACTTCTTAAAACTGTGCCAGCTAACAAGCTACTTAAGCAGTCTATTCCTCCCACGGATGGATACCTGGCTTTGTTAACATTGAAATGATTGTTTTTCCTCACCTCTTTTTTTTTTTTTTCTTCTTCATTTTTTCCCTAATTCACTGTAGGAAGAGGAAAAGGCTGAAGTAATAGATTGAATCCATCTCTGATACAACTCAGCTTGTAGAGATTTGTAACAGAAATATTGAGGTTGGTATAAATGAAGTAGGGATAAAAAGGTGTGTGTAAGCATCAGAAGCAACAGAAAGAAAGGGTTAAACACTGCATAGCAATAAAGAAGAACACTGTTCCCAGCAATAAAGCTGAGAAATGGGTTGTGGTAAAACCACGGTACAACCTGTCAGGAAAAGACCCTGCACTTTGGCAGCAGGAGAATGGCAGGAAAGTTACAGCACATCACATACATCCCTCTTTTTCCAATTAGCTCACCAGGAAAACTGACAAAAGGGTGTGTATATATCAAAGGAGGGAAAAAAGACAAAGACAAGCTTTACCTCAGATTCACAGAGATTGAAGTAAACAAGACTCTGAAGCAAAGGACAATGCCAAAACAATTAGTAACTCCGAAGGGGTATAAAAGATTTGTCTAATTACTAGTTCATCACTGCCAATCCAGAAGAACTTTAGGGACACAATGAGGATGTAATAGCTGGCATCCCTTGCTCTTTGTGTCACACACAATTGATCCTGATCAGACCACTCAGGCAAGCGCATCTTGGCCTTATGAGAATGTGGGTATGAAAGCGTAAGCAAAGCAAATGTGTGAGTGAGTGAGTGTAAGTCAGTAAAATCATCTTACCTAGAGATTTTTTACATAAATATCACCTTCCTCTTCCGTAAGACCTCACACTGGTTTTGCTACACTGACTGCCTAAAAATTATTTTTAGTAGAGCCACATCTATAATAAATCTAAACCACTTTATGTGATTATGTCTTCTTCCCCATGTCTACTACCCAACACATACCTTATCTGTTCCTTTAAAACTGAAGATTGCAGGGAAATGATTTGCCTCAAGCACTTGGGATGCTAATCCTGGTTGATCACCATAATATAGCCATGGAAGATTATGCCTCCTGAAAACAATTACAATGTTTTCTCTAAAGAAAAATAATGTTTTGCATCAAAGAACATTTAGAATAATAATTTCTATAAAACACTATTAAAGACCGAAAGTTACAGAAAAGGCAACTTACCAGAAGGCTATTGAATGAACAATGCCTAGCCTTACTGTATTGACATAAATATACTGAAATAAACCACAGGCATCAGTACTTGAAGAACTCAATGAGTTCATATTCATCACACACATATTTCCAAGAGCTTGGCATGCTGTTAGATTAGAGTACAACTGCAGTGGAGAAACACAAGAACACAGAATAGTATTTATTTACCCCTCCTTTTGGTGAGGCAATCATAAAATTAATGTTATCTTTAATAAGCCACTCCTAGACCCTTGTTTTTACTTGAAAATAATTTCATTTTGTCAACACCTAATATTTTCTCCCAGCTATTCAAGTTCTGTAGTTTTATAGGTCTGAAGATGGCAGCATGAAATCAAAGCTCTCGCTTTTTCAGTTTATTTTAGTTGCATCACCTAGATGGTATGATGTGACAGAAATGTCAAAATCTGCATTTAGAAAATGAAGTATGAATCAAATGTTTAACATCACTTAGGCTGTATGACAAAGATGACTCCATCAAAGACTTAAGACTTACAACTATAGCTGCATGTAACATAAATATCCTCTTTTCAGTTTTAGTACCTTTTCTATTCTGCTGTTCCTAAACTATGCTGCATTTACACCATTGTTCAATTTTGGTAAACAAACCACTGCCATGTGATAGGCAGAAGCGGCACCTGGCATCTGTGTGTAGTGATCACTGCACTAGTATTAACTTGCCACTGCCATTTGCCTTCGTGTGGGTCAGATTGGCAGTTGCACATGACATTCAGGCAGCACCTCTGAAGAGCTGAGCAGGCTGAGGAAGACAAACAGGATAAACTTATGTAAGTGACAAGGATAATCTCAGTTTGTAAAAAAGAATGGGTTAAGTAGGAGAATACATCTCAGAGCTATGTGTATGAGATGGTGAAGGTAGCGGCCACAAAGGTGATCTGGGAAAATACGGAACAGAAGTCTGCTGAAATACTGACACAAAGAATGCCTGCCAGCCTGGGAACTGCTAGCCTGGGAACTAGTCCTGGGAATCAGAAACATCCTTGAGAAGTGCAGCTGGGTACATGAACACCAGAAACATCCTAAGATACCACTGAGAAGCACAAAACCAAGGAACTGTAACAGCAACTTATCATCTGGAAATGTGAAAAATAGTCTGGAAAAGAGGGAAAACATTCTAAGAAAGTAGGAATCAGCAACTGCTATTGGCTGTTCTAGCTTAAAGAGCAAAAAAACGGTCTGGAAAAATAAAAACTGGTCTGAGAGAACATAAAACATCATAATCTGTTGGCTGCTCCAGGTGGTGCTGTCCTATACCGCCTTATGTCTCCGAGATACAAAAAAATTACTTACTTTTTACTCAAAATGGAGAGTGAATCTGTCCCTGTCTGTCTGTCCCATCCCCGTCATCCCCCCACCCCCCTCACACACACAGAGAGAAGTCCCCTTGCACAAACTTTTCTACGAGCTCTCCTAGGCAAGTTATCAGACCATTGCTGGGGACACCTGGCTGACTCCTGACTCTGCGATGCAGATCATCTTCGAAGTGAGATTTTATCTGTTGTTGATTTCAAGGCCCCACTCCTGGGAGCTGTTTGGTGAGCACTGTACTGGTAGTATTTTGAATAATGAATATACATAGGCACGCATATAGGTAATTGATCATAAGTGTATTTGCTGCTTTACTAGTGATAATTTTGTAGTAACTTGTAATATTGAAATATATGCTTGCTGCTATTATTGATTGCTGCTACCATTGGAATACATAGTACTTGCTTTAATAATCGTAAGTAGGCTCATTTTACTGATAGTAATTTATAGTAATCTGTAATAAAGAAATGTAGCAAATAAAGACTCTGTGTGCTTGTGTATTATGGAATTCTGCAAATCCACTGTTGTAATCTTTATACAGCTGTAGGCCAGGTAACCCTTTGGGCCGTGACAGATTAGGACAAAAAGTAGAGCCTGAGAAGTTAAAAACTGATTTTGAGGAGAGGAATACAGAAGGGAAATGAGGATGTGTGATAACAGAGTTGGTAAAAAAGAGGCAGAGGCATATCCCCTTCACAAGAGTGCATGATTCTGTTGCTGCAGCCATTCTTCCACCCATGGTTACTGCCACCCAGAGCAACATAATGGTAAATAACAGTTGCATACATAAAGCAAAGCAAAGCTAAAAAGGCCGGTTCTATGGTTATCCTTCTCCACCACAAAACAAAATAAAAAACTGAAAGCCAAGCAAGAGGTAAAGACCAGCTGCCAATCAATACTGAATATGCAAGAAGTTGATTTTCTGAGTGATCCCTTACTGGATATATTCAATAACAGTTCACATACCTACTGACTATCGCTGGATTTTTTCTTTAACACCATTCACCTTGTGAAGATTCCAACCCTGGAGACTTTTTTGAACACTGACTAGTGCTCAATATTCTTTATAAGCACCCTGTATATGTATTTCTTTCTTATCTACTGTCATCTCAAATAAGATTCTTTAAAAATAAGCAAGCTAACTTCCAAAAATTGAAGTGCCACGCTTTTATACAGAGTATCACTTAAAAAAGTAAACTGCAAACATTAATGGAACTCACCCAACAGGCAGAGGCTGAGGACTGCAGGTTTTTCAGAAACCACGCTGATGTCAGTGTTATACCCTGTAAATAAGGACCTGCTTCAATGCCTTTGTTCAGAACAATTTATGTATAACATAACAGTCTGGTGTCAGCTATAACATGCTATTTTCTAAAAGCATTCTGTCCTTTGTAAATGTCTCAATCAAACCAGCTCAGTTCAAAACACAACCACAGTGCTGTAATTTCTTGCACTTCACTAAATTAGACAAAATATACAGAACAAGAGCAGAAATATTCAAGTTTTGAATATGGATTCTGTGACAAATGAGTTTTCTTTACTGCACGATTTCAAGGGTAAGGTGTTGACTGGGTGTCCTGGTTTCGGCTGGGATAGAGTTAATTTTCTTCCTAGTAGCTGGTATAGTGCAGTGTTTTGGCTTCAGTATGAGAAGAATGTTGATAACACACTGATGTTTTCAGTTGTTGCTAAATAGCGTTTACACTAAGTCAAGGATTTTTCAGCTTCTGATGCCCAGCCAGGAAGAAGGCTGGAGGGGCACAAGAAGTTGGGAGGCGACACAGCCAGGGCAGCGGACCCAAACTGGCCAGAGAAATATTCCATACCATGTGACATCATGCCCAGTATATAAACTGGAGGGAGCTGGCCTGGGGCAGGGCAGATGGCTGCTCGGGAACTAACTGGGCATCGGTTGGTGAGTGGTGAGCAATTGTGTTGTGCATCACTTGTTTTGTATATTCCAGTCCTTTTATTATTATTGTCATTTTATTATT